>PVKE010025588.1:12343-23026 GCA_004027555.1 Craseonycteris thonglongyai | reverse complement strand
GTTCTCTCTCTGTCTCTGTATCTCTCTCTCTCTCTCTCTCTCTCTCTCTCTCTCTCTCTCTCTCTGTCAAATATAAATAAATAAATAAATAAATAAATAAATAAATAAATAAATAAATAAATGGGGAAGCCGGGATGGCTCAGTGGGTTAAGCGCTCACTTTGCAGCACCAGGGACCGGGGATCGAATCCCGGCCCCGGCCCGTGTGGACCCATATGCTGAACTGGGAGCTCCCCCAGTTCAGTTCTCTCTCTGTATCTTGCTCTCTCTCTCTCTCTCTCTCTCTCTCTCTCTCTCTCTCTGTCAAAAATAAATAAATAAATAAATAAAAATATTTTTAAAAAAAGAGTCTCTAGAAAAACAGAACCAATAGGAGATAGATAGATAGATAGATAGATAGATATAAATAGATAGATAAATGATAGATAGATAGATTATAAATAGAGAAATGACAGATAGATAGATAGACAAATGATAGAGAAATGATAGCTAGAGGATAGATAGAGAAATGATGGATAGATAGATGGATAGATAGATAGATAGATAAATGATAGATAGATAGAGAAATGATGATAGATAGACAGACAGACAGGCAGACAGAATACTTATTATAGGAATTGGCTCACTCACTCATGGAGGCCAAGAAGTCCCGTCATCTGTTGTCTGCAAGCTGGGGAACCAGGACCCAGTGGTGTCGTTTATTGCTCGTCAGAAGGCCTGAGAATTGGGAGCAGGTGCTGTAAGTCCCAATCTGAATCTGCAAGTCTGAGACCAGACGCGCCGATTATCTGATGGAAAGAGAAGCCGTCTCAGCTCAAGCAAAGAGAGAGAATTCGCTCCTTCTCTGCCTTTTCATTCTGCCTGGACCTCACCTGCATTGGGGAGGGCCATGAGCTTTACTCATTCACCCAGTCAAACACGAACTGTTCTGAGGAATAATGTTTCACGAGCTATCTGGGCATCCCTTAAACCAGTTAAATGGGCACATGTAATTAACCATCACTGAAGCCAAGGGGAAAGTTTCACAGCATTTGCTCAGCCTCTAACACTACCCCCACCCCATTTACATTTTAGTGGGGACCAGTTCAGGGCAAGTAGGGGGGAACCAGGGCTGCTGTCACATTGCAGGGAAACAGGCCACAAGTGGAGAAAGACACACTGTGCCCATTTTAGGTGCGGTGAGCATCTTCTCTAGCCTCTGCAGTTAATCCCCGAGGGGGGAAACCCTCAAATCCTCAAAGTGGAATAACTTGCGCTTCTCGAAGCAGCAGGGACTGGTATAAGAACCTTCTAGGGTGCATCCCCCACTGCCAGGAAAGAGCCAACTGGAACCTCTCAGTTGTGAGAAAAAAAAATCTGCAATGAGCCCTGACTTTGCTCTCCCAACCCAAGGCCCTAGAGTAGAAAATCTAGAGCTGAATTTTGCTAGAGTTGGAGCAAGGTAGCGATAGATTGCAAAAACAGCCACACGGCAAGGCGTTGAGCCAAGTTCCAGAGCAGACAAGTCAGCCTCACACTAGCAACAAAAACACACAGAGAACCCCAAGAGGCCTGAAAGGGCACCCTCCTGGCCAGCCGGCTTCCTTCTGTGGAGAGAGGACTCAGTTGAGACAGTGCTCTGCATCCTTGCTCCTGCCTGGTGGACTCCCCTGGGGGAGAGGACAGGCTGGGGGCGTCGGGGGAGAGCAGTTCCCCCGCCCTTCACTGCAGAGGTCAGACGACGACTTCCACCGGCCTCCCCAGTGTGCATACCTATCTACACTTAACATGGAAACCTAAAACAAATTCTTCCTTTCCTGCTGGCTGCCATTATGTAATGTCTCACAGTGTTTCCCTGGGACTCTCCAGGCGGTCTCATTTACTGCCTTGGTTGCGCTTCTAGCTTTGTTCATGACTTCCAAGCTGCTTTCCATAAAACTGAGCCATATGTATATTGGCTACACTCGACAGAGTCTATAGCTTTAAAAGCATGCGAACGTTGTTGCCAGGCCGATGTTGAGAATGGTGTGTAAGGCCATAGATTAAATTCCTTTAAAAAAACAAAACAAAACTGGCCACATTTCAAGCTCATTAAAAAATATATTTTTGAAATACAGAAAAAAAAATATTTTTGAAATACAATTTACAGAAAAGTTACAGAAATAGTTCGAAGAGTGCCCATATACTCTCCACCCTGCTTCCCCTAATGTTACTCTCATCTAACCACAGTGCAATTATCAAAAACAGACACTTAACATTAATATAATACTACTGAGTAATTGACAGACATGGGAATTTCACCAGTCTTCCTACTACGGGCTCTGTTTTTAAAGTAATTTTAAAAATTTTAGATTTACAGAAAAACTGACAAGAAATAGTACATTTATTGCCACAGTAAATGAATCGATGTTGAAATGTTATTATTAACTAAAGCCCATACTTTATTCAGATTTCTTTCATTTTTATTTTAATGTCATTTTTCTATTCCAGGATCCCATCCAAAATAGCACATTATGTTTAGTTGTCATGTCCTCCTTAGGATCTTCTTGGCTGTGACAGTTTCTCACTTTGTTCACTTAGCAGCCATGGAAGGCCACCTTCACTGTTTCAAATTTCTACTTGGTAGAATGAGCAGTGCAACACAAGCTTTAAAAGCCTTCAATGATAATGGAGAAAATGTATTGGACTTAGCCCAGAGATCCTTTAAGCAGAACATTTTACAGTTTATCGAGGGGGCTGACTATGAAAGAAATGATCTAGAAGATCAGGAAACTTTGGCATATCCAGGGCATGTGGCAGCCTTTAAGGGAGACTTGGAAATGCTTAAGAAATTAATAGAAGAAGGAGTAATCAATATTAATGAACGTGATAATAACGGATCAACTCCTATGCATAAAGCTGCTGGACAAGGCCACATAGGGTGTTTGCAGTGGATAATTAAAATGGGAGCAGACAGTAATATTACGAACAAAGCAGGGGAAAAACCCAGTGATGTGGCTAAGAGGCTTGCTCATTTAGCAGCAGTAAAGCTATTAGAAGGGCTACAGAAATATGACATAGATGATGAGAATGAAATTGATGAAAATGATACGAAATTTTTTATAAGACATGGTGTTGAAGGAAGCACTGATGCCATGGGTGATGTATATCTAAATGAGTTGGATAAAACTGATGCTAGAATGAGAGCTTTTAAGAAAATTGTAGAATTGAGACACCTCCTTGAAATTGCTGAGAGCAACTATAAACAATTGGGAGGGATAACAGAAGAAGACCTAAAGCAGAAGAAAGAACAACTGGAGTCTGAAAAGACTATCCAAGAGCTACAGAGCCAGTTGGAATATGAACGACTCCGTAGAGAAAAGTTAGAATGTCAGCTGGATGAGTGCAGAGCAGAGGTGGATCAACTCAGGAAGACCCTGGACAATGTTTGGGCCCCTGACTTTGTGGCTATGGAAGATGACTGTTCCTGTGAGTCAAGCAAAGAGAAGAGGGGAATGAAGAAAAAGGTGTCTTCTGGCGGAGTTTTTGTGCGAAGGTTCTAATCACTGAAATACTTTAAATAAACTTGCTTGATTTAAAAAAAAAAGTCATCAAAGGATGACTTACAACAGCTTTAAGTACTAATCAGATATTCTGTAGGCTACCCTTCAATTGGGGTATCTGATGTTTTTCTCATGAGTAGACTGAGGTTATGGGTTTTTGAGAGGAAAACCACCATAGAGATGAAGTGCCCTCTCATCATATATCAATCATATCAATCATATCATATCATATCATATCAAGCATTTACTAATGTTGTTTTTCTGGTCTGGGATCCAATTCAGAATACCACATTGCATTAAGTTTTGATATCTCCTTAGTCTCCTCCAATCTTTTAAAATTCCTCAGTATTTACTTGTCGTTCATGACCTTGACACTTCTTTCTTTTTTTTTTTAAGATCTATTTCATTGTTTGAGAGAAGGTGAGATAGAGAGAGAGAGAGAGAAGGGAGGAGGGCCCAGAGTAGTCTCTTAGTCTCCATAGCTGTACATCATTAGCTGTGACATAGTTTCATTCCACACAGGTGGATGTGGGGCCATGCGGGGTGGGAACCTAACTGGGGGCCTCTCTCATGGGAGGTGAGAACCTTCGCCACCATCCCAGCGGTTACAGTTGCACCGCAGTTCAGCATATGGGTTTGCACAGGCCAGGGCCGGCGTTCGATCCCCAGACCTCCTGGTTGCAAGGCAAGCGCTCAACCTGTTGAGCTACCCTGGCATCCTTGACACTTCGGAAGAGTCCTCAAAAGTATCCCTTAATTTGAATTTCTCTGAGGTTTTTCATGACTGGATTGAAATTATGAAATTTTGGTAAGAAGGTCAGAGAACAATGTTGTGTATCATATCAGGGGGTACATGATATCACTATGTGTTATTTTACTCTTCATCACTTGGTTAAGATGATATGTACCAGGTGTCTCCACTGTAAAATTACCCTTTTGCCACCATAATTAATTAATAACTTGTAGAAGTAACTTTTAGTTGATACAAGTAGTCTGCTTATCCTCAGACTTTTGCTAGCTAATTTTAGCATCCATGAGTGGACCTTACATGCAACAGTCATTACCATGGTGTTCTAATGGTGATTTTTCTCTTTTCTGTGTTCCTTCTATAGCTATTAATTGGAATTCTCCTGTAAGGAGGATTCTCCTGTCCTTTCCCCCTTGTTAAGTTACTTTTTCAGTTATTTATTTACATAAGTATGGGGCCATGGGCATTTGTTTATTTTGTGGGTTTCATTCCAATAGTCCCATTATTTATTTTTGTTGTTCAAATGGTTTCAGCTTTGGCCCTTGGAAGCCCCTTTGAGATGGGTTCTATGTCCTTTTAACAAGCTCCCATTGTTTTTGAACATGTCCTATATCCTGGTACACAAGATGTCCTGAAATTGTCTTGTATTTTTTCTGTACAACACTACAATCAATCATTTCTCCAAGGATTCCTGGTTCTTTTTATTAGAGAATTATATTTAGAAACCAAGATCTGGGCACTAGGTCTGTTCATTGCTGCTGGGGTGTCGCTGCCTCTAGACTCTCTCCTCAGACAGAGCTAGTAAATACATATAGGTACACTAACACCCATATGTATATGTAGCCTACATTTATTTCTATATCTATATATGCCCAGGGGTTCTACAGGTCACCTCTTAGTACTTCCATGCCTAATAGTAAAGGTTAATAGAAAACTAGAGCAACCAAGAAAGACAGAAAAATTAAGTCCTCAGGATCTTTGGGAATTAAGGCTTGGGCCACTCTACCAGGTCTCAATATTTAAAATTTAAACTATGTAGAAAAGTAAAATTTAAACTCAAATATAGTCTCAATATTTACAATGTAAACTATGTAGAAAACTAAAGAGAGGAAATCAATCTCTAGCAATCGAGACACTACTGTCCATCTGGATGTACTCTACATGGGTACACATGCATTTTGCACAGGTAGAATCCCACCACACATGCAACTTTATAACATGCATAAAAATGTCATGAGTCCAGGGGCATACATGATCTGCATTCGATGAGGGCAAGTTGAATCTCACTCAAGTGGATTTCTTTGCTGTTTATGCAAATTTCCTAAGTCAAAGAAAGACTTTCAAAAGGTATGGCTTTGAGTCTACAAAATTAAAAAACACAAGTAATTTTCCTAAAAGGCAGGAGAGGCAGAGAGGAGGTTAAAAATTAAAATACCAGAAAATATACTCCAGAGTAGCTAAAAAAAAACCCGAGTATAAGTAATTTCCTCCCAGAAGGGAATGTGATGCCTGAGCAAAATTTAGTTGTTTATTTTGCATGGTCTTAACTCAAGCTACACAAAAAACAGAGAGCAGGGGCAGGAAGTGCCTTTCTGTGTTCTGGTGAGGAAGGGGGCTCCCATGCGAAGCCTCTGGAAGTCTCAGGATTAGCCAAGAATCCTCAGAGCAACTTGCCCAAAACACTAATTGTATTTGTGTCTCTATCTTTGATTAGTGGCTTAGTCAGTTTTCTGGCCCACTATTATCTTAATCTTTTCTGTTTTAATATAATAAGGCTAAGAATCCAGTGTTATTTTTTTTTTCTCCAGAGGAAAATAATTGAAATACAATCTTGCAGGCATTTTATGTGCTCTTTATCTTTTGTAAGTATTTCACCACCTCAATGTGGGAATGTTAGGCCTCCTTTCTCACCCCCAGTCATCACAGGGTTCATACAGAAAGCAAAGTGTGGGGATTCTCAGACACTGTCCTTAGCCGGTTGGTTGCTTTCCTCAAGTCAAATATCCATCCAACAGTTTGGCAAAGACAAGAACCAAAGCAGACAGGGTCTGTTGGGAGAAGTGGAGTTGTACAGTTTAGGGATCTAAGGTGAGAGAGCAGGACGGGTCAAATATCACCTGTAGGGGGAAGCCGGGATGGCTCAGTGGGTTAGGCGCTCACTTTGCAGCCCCGGGGACCGAGGATCGAATCCCGGCCCCGGCCCATGCGGACCCATATGCTGAACTGGGGAGTGCCCCCAGTTCAGTTCTCACTGGGGTGAGACCCCAGCCCAGTTCCTGCCCTGTGCAGCCCTGCTCCCACCTGTGGAATGAAACTATGTGGAAAAACCAATGTGCGCAACTATGGAGACTGTTCTGGGCCCTCCCCTTTCTCTCTGTCTCTGTTTCTATCTCTGTATCTCTCTCTCTCTCTCTGTCAAAAACAATAAAAATAAATCTTTAAAAAAAAAAATATCACCTGTAGAATACAGGTGGTGGGTGTGTGCTATTCACTGTAAATCTACATTCCAGGTTATTGCTGGACTTACATTTACTTGGTTTTGTTAGCAGATAACAAGCCTTAGTGGCAGGCAACATTTAGAAAAGGATTCTGACCTTTCACAGGACAGGGAGAAATAGGAGCTTGTTGTCACTTTCCAGAATTTTCTGAAGGGTAGACAATGTGTGTTGGAGTGTGTCACCTGCTTCCACAATAGGTTGTGCTCTATGAAGGGTTTTGAGACTTAATGAACTCAACATGTTGCACATTTGTCTGTTTTAGATTACACCTTCTCATGCACACTCATGTTTGAGAGCCCCTATTCTGAAGCACTGGCTTTTGATGAGTATTCAAGGGGCTGGGAGTTCAAGAACAAACTACTGATACCTGGAGTACTGTTATCCTCTCTCAGCACCTTCCGAGGCTACATGGACCCTCTGGGCCAAGATGTTCCTTAGGAAGGACCTGGGTATGTCAACTCACAGAAGGATGGGACTTCAGTGTCTCAAAGTTCTGCCACTGAAGGCCATGATGGGAAAAATTTTAGCTAGGAAGATATTTTTTAGTGGGGACTATGGTTTATATAATCTATTAATAAATTAAGCATAAAATATCTAGAACGAATTAGCCCTTCCTTTAAGGTGGGGTTTGGGGACTGAACCAGAAAGAATCCTACAGCAGGAATATCCAGACACCTGTCTCAGACATTTACCACCTGAGAAGTGGTATACCCAGGAGACCCCACAGAGGACATGCAGCTGATCTGGGCCAGATTAAGGGCCCCCCCGGGAAGGTACTGGAAACACTAAGCAATGTTCTCTGAGCTTATGCTAAGGGCAGGCTCCTGTGCTAGGAACAGGTATGCAGGAGGGAGGACAACACAAGTAGACACGCCTGCGCCTGCCCAGCCTGCTCAGGAGGGCTGACACCCCCCACAGCAGCTTGTCACGGTGCAAAGAACTGTGGGCAGTGTTGCTTTTTATTGATTTTGAGGAATTTACCTAGACTCACCTCTCACACACACCTGGTGGGCATCAAGTCAGAACTTTACAAGGAGGCTGTGTCAGGGCAAGTCATGGAGAGTCATTACCTTTCTGATGGCCTCTCCTCTCTGTGCTTCCCTCAGAGCCCCTCCCTCAGTCCCTGTGGTCCTTGGGGGGTTGCCAGTCAAGGTGGCCCAGGAGCGGGGCCTCCTTCCCAGACTCTGGGTGCCAGGCTCCTTTTCTGCCGGGCTTGCAGTGCCCGGGCTTCCAGAGGTGAGCCGTGTGCTAGCCAGCACCTCATGCTCACCCAGCAGAGGACACCTGAGTGATGAAGACAAAGAGCCCTCAAGACATCACCCGAGTCTAGATCAAGACAGGCCTGGAGCTAGCACCGCTCCTAGTTTTCCTATGATCGCCGCTACTATGTACCCTTATTACTTCAATCAGCTTGAGCTCGGTTTTTTTTCTTGTAGCAGAAAGAGGCCTGACTAACCCACAGGCCTCCCTGATTGTTCCTTTCCTTATTGTTTCAAGACCCTAAATTCAAAAACTAAAAATGTGCTATGGGCAGAAAATAGTCTTTGCAATGTAAGAGTGAAGCCTGTCTTAGAATGTAGATGGGCAGTTGTACAATCCTACAGAGGGTGTGGGGCTTCCATAAACTCTGGGCCCAACACAACCCTACCATTCACAGCTCTCTGAAGCTGCTCTTGGGTGCAGAATGTCATAGTCATGTAGCACCAAATGCTCTGCTCTCACACACCCTGAGTCCAATTCTAACCCAATACCACAGGGTTCATTCCAGCCTTCCTCTCTTTCCATATTGGAAACTGCCTTCTCCAGCAGTGAGGAGTCCAGTTCCCATTGACCTCAACATACTTGCTCCAACCTGTATTGCACAGAAAATAGTATCAGAATTGCTAATCCATACCACTACAAAAAGCAACCCTATCAACTAGAGTTCACGCTGTGTTTACTATAGTTCTTTATCATTAGTCTGAGAAGATACAGTCAAAACACAGGGTGTAAAATTACCCCGGCTCTACTTCTATATGTTTATGTTATTTGCTTGAAGTAACATTAGGTTTGTTTTTTCTGCCTACATTCAGATTTAAGGGTTTGTTTTTTTCCTGCCTTTCTTATTGGTTTTAATTTCTGAGTATGTGAAACATGGATACAGTTTTGAGAGCCAACTATGCATAATGGGAAATTCAGGAAAGTGTCACCCTTGCTCCCATCCCTTGCACCCTTTTCCTGTGCAGCCCCTCCACCCACCCCTACTCTCTGAAGGTAATCAATCTAATTTCCTGACTTATCCTTCCTGTGTTTCTCTTTTCAGAAATAAGCAGACACATAATGCTTTCTTATTTCTCCTTCTTTTCATATGATAGATACTCATTAGCACTTTTCTTTGTTCACTTAATAATATATATTCTGAACATCACTTTTTTTTTTTTTATCATTTCATAGAGATAGTTGACCTTTTTATAGCTGTGTAGTATTCCACCATGTACATGGACTATGGTTTACTCAACCACTTTCCTATGTATGGGCAGTTAGGTTGTTTCCAACATTTTGTAATTATAAATAGTGCTTCAGTAAATAATCATTAAGATTTTTGTGTTGTCATGTTGTTATTTTTAGAATAAATCCCTAGAAGCTTCATTGCTGAGCCAAAAGTTAAACATATCTGTAGTTTTCTTAGATGTTGTTAGATTCTCTTTTATATGGGTTTTAGTAATTTGGATACCTACCAGCAATGCATTTAAGTGCCTATTTCCCCACAGCCTTGCCATCAGAATGCTTTGTCAAACTTTTAAAATTGTGCTAATCTGACAGGGAGATTGGTATTTCAGTAAAGTTTCTTTAAAAAAAAATTCTATATAATAAAAAAAATTTTTGGTGTACAGTTTGTTAAGTTTTAACATGTGTAGATTTGTGTAACCAGAGTCAGGATACAGAACATTCCTATGACCCCCCAAATTCCCTGCATGCGGCCCCTTTTTACTAAAACACTCTCTCCACCCATGAACCCTCACCACCACGGATCTGTTCTCCATTCCTATAGTTGTGACTTTTCCAATGTCATATAAATGGAATCATACAGGGTGTAACCTTTGGAGACATGCTCCTTTCACTCAGCATAATATCGTTGAGATTCACCCATGTTTTTGTGTGTATCAATAGAATGCTTCTCTTTGCTGTCCAGTAGCATCTCCTTGTATGGATGCACCATAGTTTATTTATCCATTCACCTACTCAAAGACATTTGGATTATTTCCAGCTTTTGCTGATTATGAATAAAACCTCTATAAATATCTCTGTACAGTTTTTTAGGTAAATACCTAGAAGTGAGATTACATATATGTATAATATATATAACCATATATTATGCATATATTATATAACCATATATAACATATATGGTTATATATATTACATATATAATATTATATATAATACATATATATATAATACATATTATACATAATGTATATAATACATATTATATATAATACATATATAATATATATGTATATATTATACATATAAATTTGTATTTAAAAAAATGCAACCATAAAACTCCCAGAAGAAAACATAGGTGGCATGCACCTTGACATCAGTCTTGGTGATGATTTTTGGATTTGACACCAAAAGCAAAAGCAACAAAAGCAAAATTAAACAAGTGGGACTACATCAAACTGAGAAGTGTTTGCACAGCAAAGGAAACCATAACAAAATGAAAAGGTAATCTACTGAATGGGAGAAAATATTTGCAAATCATGTATCTGATAAAGAGTTAATATCCAAAATATATAGACAACTCACACAACTCAATAGCAAAAAGACCCCAAGCAATCCAATAATAGAGAGAAAAAAAAAAAAAAAAAGTGGGCAGAGGAAAGAAAATAAAAACCACAATGAGATACCATCTTACACTTGTTGGAATGGCT
>PVKE010025588.1:0-12243 GCA_004027555.1 Craseonycteris thonglongyai | reverse complement strand
GGGATCAAATCCCGGCCCTGGCCGTGTGGACCCATATGCTGAACTGGGAGCTCCCCCAGTTCAGTTCTCTCTCTGTCTCAGCATCTCTCTCTCTCTCTCTCTCTCTCTCTGTCAAAAATAAAAATAAATAAATAAATAAAAATATTTAAAAAAAAAAAGAAGTGTACTTATAAAAACAAAACAAAACAAAAAAAACAAAAAAAAACCACAGTGAGATATCACTCCCCACCTATTAGAATGGCTACTGTCAAAAAGACAAGAGGTAACAAGTATTGGTGAGGATGTTGAGAAAAGAGAAGCCTTGTGCACTGTTGATGGGAATGAAAATTGGTGCAGCCACTATGGGAAACAGTATGAAGTTTTCTCAAAAAGTTAAGAATAGAACTACCATATGATGTAGTGATTCTACTTCTGGGTAATTATCCCTCCCAAAAAACAAAAACACTAATTCAAAAACATATGCACTCTCATGTTCATTGCAGCATTGTTTACAATAGCCAAGATATGGAAACAATGTAAGTATCCATTGATGGATAAATGAATAAAGAAATTGTTATATATGATGAAATGTTATTCAGCCATAAAAGAAAATGAAATTTTAACGTTTGAAACAGCATAGATGGAACTAGAGGATATTATGCTATGAAAAATAAGTCAGAGAAAGACAAATACTATATGATCTCACTTATACGGTATATGGAATCATGAAAAAGAAACAAGCCCATAGATACAGAGAACAGATTGGTGGTTGCCAGAGGCCGGGGGTGGGTGGGAAGTAGGTGAAATGAGTGGAGGTGGTCAAAGGTTCAAACTTCCAGTTATAAAATCACTAAGTTCTTGGAATGTAATATTCAGTATGGCCACTATATTTAATAATACTGTATTGTATAAAGGTTGCTAAGATGATAAATCTTAAAGGTCTTATAAGAAAAAATAATTTGTATCGCTTCTCGGCTTTTTGGCTAAGATCAAGTGTAGAAAAAAGTAATTTGTAACTATGTGTTGTGATGGATGTTAGCCATATTTATTGTGGTTTTCATTTCGCAGTGTATACAGATATTGAATCATTATGTTGTATACCTGCAACCAAAATCATGTTATATGTCAATTATATATTGATTTCAAAAAAAGGGTGGGGGGAGTATTTGTTAGATATTTCCAACATCTGGGTTATTTTTGGGCTGGTGTTTGCTGTTTTTCTTTTCCCATAAGATTGAACCAATCTTGCATTCCTGAAATAAATCCCACTTGGTTAGGGTGTATTATTTTCTTAACATGGGATTGGCTGCTATTTGCTAATAATACCCTATTTAGTATTTTTGCATCAATACTCATAAGTGATAATAGTTCTGTGATTTTCTCCCTCCTTCCATTTTTTTAGCATTTAAAAATCAACTTTATTTGGTTTAGGTATCAATGTTGTAATTGCTGAATAAAAATAAGTTGGAATTTTTTTTTCATTTGCTATATTCGAGAATAATTTATGTAGCATTGGGACTACCTGGTGTTTAAAGGTTTGTTGAAATTCCCATGTGAAACCATCTGGAGCTGGTGACTTTTTGTAGGATAATGTTCTATTTCTTCTATAGAAATCAGTGTACTTAAGATTTCTATCGAGACAGAAATCAAATTTGGTAAACTCTGGGGTTTTTTTTTTACTAGAAATTTACCATTTGTCTAGGTTTTCTTCTATTTATCTCATCTTTCTCTACCCCAGAATTTGCTCATCTGTAAAACTGGGATGACAAATCATCATCATCAAAATATCTGAGGTTAGGCTAGGTTTCCTTATTTTTAAAGCGGGCTGACTATATCCACCTTGCAGAGCTTTTGTGAAAGTTAAATGAGA
Organism: Craseonycteris thonglongyai; assembly: GCA_004027555.1. Classification (NCBI taxonomy): domain Eukaryota; kingdom Metazoa; phylum Chordata; class Mammalia; order Chiroptera; family Craseonycteridae; genus Craseonycteris; species Craseonycteris thonglongyai. The sequence goes on along the minus strand of PVKE010025588.1, from coordinate 10,394 downwards.
TAATTCATGTGAGATACCATATTGCTTTGCTTACGGTGAACACCTAACAAAAAGTGGTATTAATTATTATTTTTATTAGTAGTAGCATTATCTTTATAACTTTGGCGGAGAAGCTTGTTCTGTTCATTATGAAAAAAGATACTGATGGGCTAAAAAAATGTAACAAATATCTATAAATTATAGAAAGAACCTATCAATACACTAGAAGAACATATAGGTGATCACAGGAATGGAAGGCATCACATAAAGCCCCAGAGAAAAATCATAAAGGAAAAAACAGACTTGTCTAAATACATTTAGATTCTGTACGCAAAAATCATAAAGTTAGAAGGCAAATGTTAAGAAATTATGAGTCACAATATAGTAATCAAACATTTACTACATAAACAATTGATAGAAATCAGCAAGAAAACTGTAAGACCCTTTATTGCTACAATTATGTTTTTAAAAGCCCTTAAACTCAGTGGTGGCAAACGCTCACAGGTCTGGGATATTGGAGAATGTAGGTAGGTTTGATGGGTTTGGGGCTGGGCTCGGGTCTGCCTGATTAGAAACCCACCCTAAAGGAGCAGCAGCTATTCAGGGTGTGTTCTTCTCTTAGCAAGAGCAGAAGTACAAGTAGAGAAGAGGAAAGATATAACGTCTCTGGACACATTGATACTGTACTGGAACTTGTACAGTATCGCTTCTGTCTACATTCTTTCTGTGGGCTAAAGAAAATCACATGACCAAACCAGCATCAACAGAATGGGAAAATATACTCTGCCCTCAATAATGGGTGATACTGTAAAGTCACAAGGCAAAGGACATGGACATATAATTTTAAAATACGGAAGGCGGGAAGCATTGTAAAAAATGACTCAATGTACCACAGACTGCTAAGACAAAAATAGGTGAAGTAGGTTTGACCAACTGAGCAAATACAAGTTATCAGTAACACAACAGTGGTTAGACCTCAAAAAATCAAGTTAAAATAACAATGAGAAACCAATTTCATCTACAAAATCAGCAAGTTGTTTTTTTTAGATGGTCCTACTCAGTGTTAGATTGAGATATAACAAGCAAAAATTAAAACACTTTCATTTTTACAGTAATAATGCAATGTCATCTTTAATGGTATTTAACAGCTTTGTTTTTATTTTTCTGGGTATGGTTTGAATTTTTTTTAAGATTTACTTTTATTTATTTATTTATTTATTTTTTTGACAGACAGACAGACAGAGAGAGACAGAGAGAGGGGGAGGGCCCAGAGCAGTCTCCATAGTTGACATTAGTTTTCCATATAGGTTCACTCCACAGGTGGGCACAGGGCTGCGCAGGGCAGGAACTGGGCCGGGAGCCTCCCACATAGGCCCCGGCAAGGACTGAACTGGGGGCACACCCAGTTCAGCGTATGGGACCTCGTGGGCTGGAGCCGGGATTCCATCCTGGGTCTCTGGGGCTGCAAATCGAGCGCTTAACCTGCTGAGTCATCCCAGCTTCCCTTGGTTTGAATTTTTAAGAATATTCATCAGAAAAGTAAAAATTTTCCTAAATTTAAATTTCTATGCCTGCTATAAAACACACACATACACAAATAATCACTTAAGATCAGATTTAATTTTGCAAGAATTTTTATGCTTTGTTAAAATCATTCTAACATTTTTCTCTAATGTACATCTCCTAGTAATAGTGACTTCCAAATGTTTAAAAGCTTTGGAACCCTATTTGAAAGCTGGAGCAAAGTGGGAAAACCAAGTAGCAATTAAAGAAGTGTAAATCATGAGCAAAAGCTGTCAGCATAGTTACTGTTATTACTTGTAAGGATTATTATTACTTGCAAAATTATTATTTGGAGGGATACCTTTGAAAATTGCTAAGAAAAAATTTTCTTATGTTAGCATCAAAAGTAAAAGTAGGTAATAAAGTTCCCCGCCTGTGTGTGCAAGTTGCAGGGCTGAACATGATCCCGTTCTTGCATATTTAGCAATTTCCAAATGTCCCAAATCTTGGAGCACTTTTAATTCATTGCCTTCTCCTTTCCCTATTTAGTTTACCAAACTAGCCAAATTTCTCTTCTGTCTCTCTATAATCTCCTCCTTCCTATCCATCTCCACTGTCCCCACCCTCACCCATGCCATCAACAACTTCAAAAGCACATACTGCACCTACAGGTAGGTGAATCCAGCCTTTTTCTTCTCCCTGCATCTTGTTTCTATCTTCCTACACCACGCTGCAACCCTAGTTCAATAACCACATATGGCTCACTGTTTCCCACCATGCCAAATTTTACTTCCTCAGCCTTTTTCTGAAGTCCTCTGTAGTTGTAGGTTCCCTTGCCAAAAAATTATTAAGAATTTCAAAATGGCAACAGCAGAGCATTAAGCCAAATAAATGCAGGGCCCTACAGAGTGCAGAGCCCTGTGTAAACTGCATGGGTTGCAACCCTATGAACCTGGTTCTATGACAGGCATTCGCCACCATAAGGAGGCCACTGTTCTTGCCATCCAGCTTCTGAGTCTTCTCACATTCTGTTCCCTCACCTGGAATGCCCTTCTACCAACACCCAGCTCCCGCCCACATTAAAACTTAGCCCCTTCCCACACTCATCCATGCAGAGGCAAACAAGCTGAGAGCTGGTCTTTACATATCTCTCTAATCCCTCCCCTCCTGGGCTTTTAGTAGTCCTGACCACCTACACACATTAATTTAGTCCTTAGTTATATACTTCTCTGTGGCACTTTCATATTGCTTTGTTTGCTTGTTCATTCATTCGTTCATTCATTTATTTATTCATTCACCATCTATTGTGGGCCAACCATTTGCCATGACTGGCCTAGACTCTGGGTATAAAACACAAAATCCCTGGGGAAGCTGGGATGGCTCAGCAGGTTAAGCACTCACTTTGCAGCCCCGGGGACTGAGGATCGAAACCCGGCCCCTGGCCTGTGTGGACCCATGTACTGAACTGGGGACGCCCCCAGTTCAGTTCTCACCAGGGGGAGACCCCGGCCCAGTTCCTGTCCTGTGCAGCCCCGCCCACCTGTGGAATGAAACTATGTGGAAAAACTGATGATGTGCAACTATGGAGACTGTTCTGGGCCCTCCCCCTTCTCTCTGTCTCTGTATCTCTCTCTCTCTCTCTCTCTCTCTCTCTCTCTCTCTCTCTCTCTCTCTCTCTCTCTCTCTCTCTCTCTCTCTCTGTCAAAAACAATAAAAATAAATCTTAAAAAAAAAAAAAAAATCCCAATACAGCAGAGACCGTAACTGTTAAAAGGTCTTTTCTCTCCATCATACAGTGAGCTCCTAGAGACCAAGAACTGTTTTCATTTGTTCTATGACTTGATTGAGAACCCATTCTGCCACATATTGTTCGAGACATGACATTGTTCTAGACAACTCTCTTTACTCCTATATTCCCTAGCTCATTATCTCTAGCACACCATCATAATAAGAGCTAACATTTAGTGTTTTATATGTCCCAAGCATTAGTCTAAGCCTTGTCCATGATCTCATTTAATTCCTCAACAACTCTATAAATATGTCCCATTGTTTTCCCTATTTTATAGATGAGGAAACTAAAGTTCAAAGAGGTTGAGTAACTGACCCGAAGTCAAATAGCTGCTGGGGCCTGACCCCAGGTGAGCAGACATTAGCCTGATCTCTTGGCTACATTGCTAGGCTGCCTCCAACGAGGACTTTTGATTGGCTGACTTGATTGAACGAGCGAGATCAAGGAAGAACAGGGTTGGTGGCTCAACACAAATCGATAAATATGCATCAAATAGGGGTTGTGACCTATAAAAGGGACACATTGTTATACAATTTCTTCACCCACACCAGATATAATAGGTGCATGATTCTCTGCAAGCTTATGATGTGATCAATAGGACATATACTATGGTATCATTGATTTCACTGAAATCACCCAGCCATAAAATGCTAAAGAAAGGATATGGTCCAGTAGGCCACACTGTAGCAGGCCCACAGGAGAGGACAGGGAAGTTTCTAAATGTTGGCCACTTTATCAGAAAGAAGGTAAGCAATAAAATTTTAGGCTGGAGGCTCGTCAATGGGACTCAATAATACCTGTTGCCACGAACAAGCTTGCCAAGGCATGAGCGAGGAGAAGAGAAAAGGGATAAAATTTTAAAAATAGGAGAGAGGAAAATGGGAAGGGGCGAGTCTAAAGGGACGTGGGGTGGTGGCTGTGGCTGGGGGTTGGTGCCCCAGCAGGAAACAGAACAGTCAAAGTGAGCATTAAATTTAGACAAAGGCACATGGAGGGGTTTTCAGTCCTATGAGATTCAGTAAGGGGAGGTAGCAAGTCACCGTTTGTCCTACTCTGATTTGGGTTCCACGTTAAGTAAATGAACTAGCTAGCACATAGCTCCCTGCCTTTAGGAGTCAAAGCAAGGCCCAGGTTGATGCTAAATTATGTGCTGGGTGTGCTGATGGGGAATTTATGACCCTCTAGGATGTATGATAAGACACAGGGGGTGAAAGCAGCTATTAACACTGATTAACTCAAAAGTTTACCACCAGCACACAGCCATTGTTTGTCTGCACTCTTTAGTGATGGGCTTTGTCTGGCAGGATTCACAAGAGACAAATGCCTTTACGGGAGACCAAATAACCTCTTTAGGCAGTGGTCAGATAATAGAGACGCTCCAGGTATTAGCCTGACTGCATTAGTTTGATTTGTACTACTGTTCACCTTGTCCTGGGCATTAACAGAGACAAAGGCTTGGAATTACAGGAGCAGAGATAAGCTGGGGATTAGAGCCTGTGTGTTTTGAGGGAAAGATAACTAACTTGTCTTGGGTTTTCATTCCATTTTCATCTTGTTTGATTTTTCCTGAAAGTTAAAGTCCAGCTTTTTCCTTGCATAGCCACATAGTCTCTCCAAATTACTATCAATCCTAACTGATTTTAAAAGTTACTGGCTCATTATTTCCCTTAACAAGATTAGCTTTTATCTTTTAGGTTTTTGGAAATGACTTTAGGGGAAATACATTATTGAGCTTGTATATTATCTTGCTTTTTAAATATTCTTACATATTATGGACTCATTTAACAATATTCAATATTCTCTTATTAGTCCAGAACTATAAAAGAATATGTAATTACATTCATAGTTATACTTCCTTTTAAAGATTTATTTTTATTGTTTTTGACAGAGACAGACAGACAGACAGAGACAGAGATAAGGGGGAGGGCCCAAAGCAGTCTCCATAGTTGACAGCATTAGTTTTCCATATAGTTTCACTCCACAGGTGGGCAGGGGGGCTGTGTGGGACAGGAACTGGGCTGGGAGCCTCCCGTGTAGGCCCTGGCGAGACCTGAACTGGGAGCACAACCCCAGTTCAGCATATGGGTCCACCTGGGCCAGAGCCAGGATTCAATCCTCGGTCTCCGGGGCTGTAAAGCGAGCGCTTAACCCGCTGAGCCATCCCAGCTTCCCCTATACTTCTTTAATGCTATAAATACTAGTATTTAATTTTTTTTTGACTTCTAAGTATTGTTTCAGTCATAAATGCATCATTCCCATTATAAATAATTTCAGTTATAAATATATAATTTGGCTATAAACACAAGTTATATCAATTATAGACAAAATTGAATTTTAGAACCGCACAAATCAGTTATATTAATGGTATCTATTTTGGAAAATAACAAAATAATGATATTCTAGAATTACTATGTTTCTTTTCTCACCAGACATTTTATAGATATTATGTTTTTATAATTAACAAAATATTTTAAGTGCATTACTATCAATAGTTGCTGCTCTATGTGTTTATAGTGCTGTTTCCTTTTTTTCTAACATCTATAATGTTACACAGAATCCTCACACTCCTCAGATTTAGGGGTGAGGTTTAATTTTAGATATATTCTAGATAAACTATGATTACTCTGAAAATCTCCATTTGTAAAAAATACTACAAAAGTACTTAAATATTAATATTGTGGGATAGTTTGCTATGTATGGGAGTTGAAATCTTATCCTAAACTACGCAAACATCAAGAACGACAGCTAGAGGACTGACACGGCTTGAATTGTTCACAGTACATAAATATGGATTTGGGATTAAAATTAAAGACTATTTGGAAAACCACCCATCACGTGACTTTCCCCTCCAACTCACACCTGTGGTGACTTCCGGTCCACCCACTTAATATAGTTTCACAGGAACCTAATGAAGAGCAAAGAAAGCACTTGGGGGATAAATTTTGACAAATACATTTCACCAATAGTGCTTCAAATTTCATATTAACGCAAGCAGCTCTTTACATTGGAAAACAGTGGCTTCGTCTTACAAAGTCTGGTCTTCCAGTTACTGCTCTTGCAGCCGTTCTTTCCTCCCCTCCATCTCAGCGATGGTGTGACAGAATAAGCAGTTTAATGCTGAGCAGTTGTTGGGACACAGACCTCTCTACCCTAAATGTGCTGTTGGTAAATGATTTTTAAAAGGGTCAAATCTGAGTCATGCCGCTTTTTCCTTAGCAATAACATGTAAACTCCCTCTAGTCTTTCTCATGCAGTATGAAAAGAAAAATACAAAAATAATATAACAAGGACCTTCTCCTCTAGTTATCACTGGGAGAGAAAAGGACCTATTAGGGATAAGGAAAGAAAGAAAAGGGAAGCAAGGAAGAATTCAATTCAAATGGGCAAAGCTGAAATATGGCTTCCAGGAGACAAAGTCAATATTCTCAAGCTAACATTTCAAAAAGAACACCCACTTTAGCCTTCCATTGATTACCTGGAGAACATATTTCCAGTGGTAGGACTCCTTTCTTGTGATACTACTCTATCTTGTTCTCATTTTCAATTGACAGGAAAATACACAGTTCTTGTCCCAGAAAGTGCCCTGATTATCTCCAGCAATTATGTCAGAGCACATACACAAGGCAGGTCAGTTATCCTATCTTCTCAGTCAACATATAACAAAACATACACTTGATTGGAAGTCACTACACCAGAAAGATATAAGCCAGGTGATCCTTATCACTTTAATGAATGAAATTAAAGCACAACATTTAATGTACTAGAAAAACACTTTAAAATTTACTGTATTTGCAGCTCAATTCTTTTGTGCAATGCAAATCGATGGTAAAAATATGACAACTGATGTTTTTATATCTCTACTTTGGTATAATTAATAACTGCTTAAAAACACAACAACCTGAAACTGGTATGCTATAAAGATTTGTATTGATATATGGTATGAAACTCTCACTGCTTTATACAAGAAATCAAGATAAACTAATTATTCATGAATAAACCATATTCTATAATATATCAAAAGCATAATCATGTTCCAAAATGCACATGAAACTAATTGAAACAAATCACACCTTTGTGTCACTCATCATTTTACTTGAATTATTTAGCAATTGTAATCCAGTTTGTAGAGTCAGTCATGTACACTGATTTTAGCAAACTAATAGATTAAATTTGGTCACCTAAAATATAGCTGGCTTTTTCTGAATGTTTATTAAAATACCTAGGAAAGGCCTTTATTTATCTAAAATTGCCTAAATATAATAGGTACCATGATATGATAATAATTATTTACAATATATTTTTAGCAAAAAAAAAAAAAAAAAAGACAATATTCAGGTTAAATGCAAAAAAGACAACATCACATTTTAAAAACTTGATATTTCCATTGACTCTTCATGTTCGGCAATTGAAAGATAATTTCACATGTTTAGTTTTCTATCTATTCCAAGATAGCTGTGTTGAATTTTTTTTTTTGCCATTAAAAACTGTGATTCTCTATGGGACCTCCTCAGTTTTGCACGCCGATTTTGGAACCAGATCTAAAATTAAGAAAACATAAAATAGATCTCAGAAATATTATTTCATAAAACATTTGAATAATCAAGAATAACAACTAAATTTGAATTACCTGGATTCTGTCTTCCTCTAGATTCAATTTTTGAGCTAAGTCTTCTCTGATATCAATGCCAGGATAGCAGTTCACTCTAAAGACATTTTCCAACACTTCAACCTAAGAATATGGAAATAGTTATTGTAAATGTTGATACTTGGTATGTCATCATAAAATGAACTTTAATTTGTATAGTAAAATAATTGCATTTAAACCTTGGACAATTGATCTGTACGCCTTTTTTAAAAAATGACTATCCAGACACTGCTAAAAATAAGTCTATTGTTTCATTAATAAGGCCTAAATTGGGATCCCAAAGTGAATGGGCTTTTGCTCAATGGGGTGTCAGTTAAAGCCTTGGTATAATCATTATTAGGTGAAAAAACTTCCCACCTGGTTTTGAGTAAAAGCAGTTCTTGGTCTTCTGCCTCTATACCAACTCAATTCCCTTTTCAAAGACAGTCTTTCTGAGGCTGAAAAATAATTTTCATATTTCAAAAGTCTTTCTTCTGGCACTGGGTGATCCACAGTGCAAGGGAGTAAGATCTCATTAGGAAGGCTTGAGATATGTAGGCATGAGTTAACATCTTTCTCTAAAAACAGAAAAATAACACCATCTTAAATGTCTAATCCTTTAGTTCACAAAGTTCAATAAGAAGTACTTTCAGGAACTTGTCTTTAATTATCTTACTGGCATTCTTCTGGGTTTCACAAGAGAACTGACCTCTCACCAACCAAAAATCAAAACCCCAAAAACAAACAAAAATTAAGAACCTACCTTGGTGATAGACAAGGTTTTGGTCTCCGAATGTCATTTACTTTTCAGTGAAAAAAGATTTAGAATATCTGATGTGTCAAATAAACACAGAGATCTTAGGTAAATGCATGTTCTTGGCATTTCCTGTGAGTGATCTTTTATACCCACTTGGATTTAAGGCTGATATTTTTTATTTCCCATAGGATTTAGCTGAAGGCATTAAAAGTCCTAGATACCTCAGTTATGTAACTGGATGAAACTGAGTTTCTTTCTAACTCTATAAAGTATAAAATCAAGGGCTAAATTAAATAGTGTGAAGAGAATAACGGTTTAAAAATTAGGTTGCTGCATACCTGAGGAGCTGCTGCAGGTGTCTGCCCAGGGTCTGTGGGGCTTCCCTGAGGGAACACAGTCCTTCTTCTGGTTCAGTCCTAAAATGCTCTCAATTGAAAAGGAGCAGGGCGAGGGTCGGCCTTCCCCAAGCCGAGCATCTTCCTGAAGGCTGGGAGACATGGTCGCGCGGGCCGCAAAGGTCGATAGCTGTGGCCTCTCTGCGCCTCGTGGCTGGCTCAGCCTCTGCCCCACACATATGGGGCTCCGACCTGCCTGCAGTTTACCTTATGGCTCCTCTGACCAGGGGGCTGGATTTAGAACGTCACTAATTAAAAGCCTGTCTTAGAAAGTTTTAGCATGTCAATGAACACCCAGCCAGCAGCTTGAGGAGTTAATTGTTTATTTGTTTGCAAGTAATTAGCAACTAATGGCTACACCAGGGGGGCCACCTATAGGGACAAAAAGTGTTATCGCTCCCAAGCAGAACACAGACTTAACTTTCTCGAAAGAAGTGATGCACAAACTAGCACTCCTCTTTTATTTGAAATCATTAATGTATAAAATCATGCTTTTTATCCTGAAGTTTTTACTTTCATGGACTCCAGTTACTTAAACACACAGGCAAGTTAGGAAAGCAGTCAAGTAATAAGTAATCTAATTTAAGTGAATTTTCTTCCAAGTAAATTGGAAAAAGTAATAATCTCTTAATGCTATTATGGTAATTCTGATGAAAATGACTGCTTTTCATATGTATATGTCATAGTAAATGTTGTCAATGAAAACACAATAGTATTTAGAGTGCAGCACACTGGAAAAGGTTGGCAACGTTATTAACACTGAGTGTAATTGTCTTCCAAGTGCTTAGATTAATTCATAAGGAATAGTTGCACCAAGTATTTTAAATAATTAATAAGATAATTCCCCCCTTTAATCTTTTCTTTTCAATGAGAAAGACACAAATTTATATGAAGATTCAGGAGTAACCATCTCCAAGCAGTAAAAAGCAAGAATTCAAACTAAAGAAAAGAATTTTTCTTTTCACCACAGTTATTTCAAAGAAAATAACATAGTATATTATAGTTTTTAAAGAAAATCTGTTGATCTTCTGACAGACTGGGGGCCGGAGCTGGGGCACGAAGACAATAGTTTTGCAAAGAACAACCTAATTCTGTTATCTTAAGAAAAGCTGAAATGAAACGAAAAATGCACCTGCTAATTGGAAAGATTTTGAAGTAGCCACTCCTCCATAAAGATGAGAGACTTTTAGTGCTTGCATGTTGCTGTTCCTCTTCTTCCAGTACCTTCTTTTTTTTTATTTTTTTTTATTTTTATTTTTTTAATTTATTGTTAAATTTGATGAGGTTACATTGGTTGGTAACAATTAGACAGTTTACAGATGTACAAGTCCACATCACATCATTCAT
>PVKE010025587.1:0-22927 GCA_004027555.1 Craseonycteris thonglongyai | reverse complement strand
CCAAGACATCAAGAAAGGACTAATGAGTTCCCTTGCACTTTACTAATTAAAAAAAATATATATGTGCTAGCAATTATTAAAACAGTTTCAATGAAGTTAAAGGGAGGGTTCACTGTACTGGGAAAGTTTCTAAAAAAAATAGATGTATTCAAGGAGGAAATATGAACATGTCCTCTCTATGTGTGGATATATGCAAGTGCTGTTACTTGATAATGTTTTTACATAATAAATATCCAAACTTGAGACTTTAAAATTTTAAAAGTCATAATTAGTCATTTATAAGAGGAAGGGTGTAGTAACAACTGTCTTTTCACACCGAAATAAATAGACATAATATAACAGTTAAGGGAATACAGCAAAACAGCTGTATTCTCCAGGAAACAAGTGATATTTCAGACTGCCAACGCAATAAAATGTTCATATGTGAGCATATGTACACATATATATGTTTATATGTATATACACACACACATATACATAGAAACAATTTCAAACATGGAGAAAAGGTGCAAAAACAGAAGAAAGAAATTTTCCCCCTGAATTTGAGAGTAAGTTGATGATGTGATGCTCCATCACCCCCAAGTACTTAACTGAGTATTGTACTTCTCATAAATGAAAAAATTACCTTACAGTATTGCAAACTATCAATACCATAAAATTAACATAAATATACCACTCCTGTATAATCTCAGATCCCACTTAAATTTTGTCACTTATTAAAATAATATTTTTGTAGCAGAAGGAGCCAGTTTAGAATCACATGTTGCATTTAGTTGTCACATCTCTTTATTCTCCTTTAATTTGGAACAGTCTCACTCTTTCCTTGATTTCATGATCTTGACACTTTGGAAAATTAAGATCAGCTGTTTTATAGAGTGTCCCTCAATTTGGGTTTGTCTTGTATTTTCTCATAATCAGATTCAAAATATGCAGTTTATTTCTTTCAGGAATACCACAGAAGTGACACTGCATTTGTCTCATTGTGTCCTAGCTATCAGTACATGACTTGATTTGTCCTATTGCTGTTAATGTCGATCATTTGTTTAAAGTGGTGTCTGACAGGATTCCACACTGAAAAGTTACTATTTTCCCTCTGTAATTAATACATATTTAGTGTAAAAGTATTTTGAGATTATGTAAATATAAAGGATGATCTAATCAAACTTTTAATCAATTAATTAAATTAATATAAGTATACACTCGTGAATTTTATTTGATGCTGTAATTTGTTGCTATTATTACTAATTTTGATGCTAAATTGCCTGGTTATGGCCAATGAGAGCCTTTCCGAGCTGGTTTCTGTGTCCATTGACACATTCTCATCATTCTTTGAGCACTCTTTTAAGGCACAATTAGATGTTCTAGGATCCTCTTAAACTTTTCTTGCCCAGCCTTGGATTCCACCATTTCTTCAAGAAGCCATTTTAAGGAAAAATAGTATTTAGTAACCAAGATCTGGGTGCTAGGTATTATAAACACAGCCACACAAGCACACACATTGTGATAGATAATTTTATGTGTCAACTTGATTGGGCCATGGGGTGCCTGGACATTTGGTCAAAATATGCTGGGTGTGTCTGTGAAGGTGTTTGGTATTTCTGGGTGAGATTAACATCTGAAACAGTGGACTGAGTAAAGCAGACTTTCTCCCCAATGTTGGTGGGCCTCATTCAATCAACTGAAGACCTGAATGGAACAACAGGACTGAGCTTCCCACAAGTAAAAGGAAACTCCTCCTGCTTACTATCTTTGAACTGAGACATCAATTTATTTTTCTGCCTTTGGACTCAAATCTAAACATTAGCTCTTTGTGGATCTTGAGGCTGCTATCCTTTGAACTAGTACTTCACCATCAGCTCTCCTGGATCTTTAGCTTGCCAGCTGTAGACCTTGAGCCTTGTCAACCTCCATAATCATGTGAGCCAATCCCTTCTGATAAATCAAACACTCATATATATGTACACAGAGACCTCCTATAGTTCTAGTTCTCTGAAGAACTCTGAAGCACACACATTCATTCACCTCTACATCTATTTCTTTTTTTTATTGCTAAATTTTTGGGGGTGACATTGGTTGATAATAATTACAGTTTCCAGATGTACAAATCTACATTACATCACCTATGTATCACATTATGTGCCCACCACCCAGAATCAGCTCTCTTTCCATCACCATATATTTGGTGCCCCCTCCCAATCCCCCCTTTGCTCTTTCACCCACCTCCCCCTTTATCCTCAGGTAGTCACCAAACTATTGATTGTATCCATAAGTTTTAAGTTTTTGTTTCTTTGTTACTTTCAGTTTTATCATCCACCTGTGAGTGAGATCATATGTTTCTTGATTCTTTCAGTCTGACTTATTGCACTTAATAAGACCTCTACATCTATTTCTGTTACCTAAATACATGGAAAAACGTGAGTTCATATCGATATCTCCAATTTTGATACAATACCACAGCATTCATCTTAGTTATCCCCCTTTCTATGGCTTGTACTTCCCTTCTCTGGCCATGAGAAACCCGACTCCCAGTGTCCTGAACACAGATTCTCATTTGATCAGATGCCCCATATGATGCCCATCACGAGTTGCTGCTGTCACTCTTGTCTCAATGCACTGAGGCCCTTCTTACTCTGTGGGGGCTCTGACACCACTTGCCAAGCTATTGTCACTACTTCCCCTGAGCAGTCTCTTACACATTCCACTCTACCGGCAGCACTCCACGTCACCCTCATTTGAGATGTGCCTCTCATCTCACTCAGGCACTGATACCTGCCTTGGACAAGGGCCCCTGCAGATTCCTTCTTCCCCTCCCCCACCACGTGGACACCCTTCTCACTTGTTGACGCTTTTACACCCTGTGTAAGGCTGTCTGCCCTCATGCAGAAATAACCCTCACCTTTTATTTTGTCCACCAAAAATATGGAAACTTTTTAAATAGTTTTAATGTTTTCTGATGTAAACAATTTTTAATTCATGCAATACATTTAGAAAAATAACTATATGAGTGTGAATATAGCATATCCTCCCTCCTATAAATAGCACTCTTGAACCTTCAGTGTTAGCATCACTATCAAGTAGGGAAGCTCATGGCCTCAAAACATATCAAGGGGACCCCATACTATATTTTGAGAAATGGCATTCTCGGTCTCACTGATAAAAGTTGTATATTTGAATTTTGGATTCACAGCAGCTGTGCTGCTATACTTAGGAGTAGGGTATAGAGACAAATTTAATTCTGACAAATTTGACAACATAGCTTAAATCTTGTTTTGAAATAGAAATTATTTAAAAACAAAACATTTATGTAAGTGTGCTTTTCAAAGTCTCAGTTTAAAATATTCACAGCCTTATTCATGAAGGCATATATATCATAATCATAATAAATATCTACATTTCTGGTATAGTTCCTGTAACAGATTTTTCTTAAAAAGAAAAAATGTTTCCATAGAAAAACACTGGCAAAATCCCTTTATCTTTCTGAATTTTTGCTCTTTCACTAAAAAAAAACAATGAGTGCTCTCTCTTCCTTCGGGTACTGAAATGCTAACATATGAGGTGTAATATTTATTACTTTTCACTAGGCAACATAAAAGTTGGCAGATATGTTCCCCTTAAGACTAAAGAAGAAACACTGCAGATTTCCTCGCCAAACACCATGGTTATAGGAAAACTTATATGTGATTTATTCACAGTGATAGAGTTGTCTAGAAATAGGAAAGAAAATAAATAATACTCTGGAATGATTCTTCATATATGTTGAATTGATTCCTATCATCAGATCCATTTCAAGAAAACTATCCCATAATTGTATTTTATACTAAAGTATTTTACTAAAAAATGAACAAAGATAGTACACCTAATAGAAATGGAGTACCATCCGAGAGCTTTAACACTTTCACAGAAAGAAGTATGGATTCAATGTTTACACTCAACGTAGAAGACTGAACATGAGAACCAACCAATTCAGTGATTGCAAATCCTGCTTCAGGTCACTCATTTTGCTTCCAGTGATTTTAGTGTGTGTGAAATACATACAAAAAATTCTCCTAAGCTATTCATTTTCTTTAAAAAGTTGTGGTGGCATTGGCAGGGAGGATCACATTTGAAGGAAATTGATGAGTCTCGAGTAGCTCTATAAATGAGACATAGTGGGGATACTGGGATAGCTGAACTGGTTGAGTGCTTGCCTTGCAATCATGAGATCTGGGGATCAAATTTCGGTCTCGGCCAGTGCCAACGCATATGCTGAACTGAGGCGCAATTGGTAACCACCGAGGTGCAGGTGCTCACCTCCTGTGAGAGAGGCCCCCAGTTCAGTTCCCACCCCTCACAACCCCAGATCCACCTGTGTGAAATGAAACTATGTCACAACTAATGATGTACAACTATCGAGACTGCTCTGGGCCCTCCCCTCTTCTCTCTTTCTTGCTCCTTCACCTTCTCTCAAACAATAAAATAAATTTAAAAAAAATGAGAGATAGTACTTATTCACATTTTATATATAGCCTTAATTATTTACAAAATTTGTGTGAGTGAATAACCTGAATAAATCAAATATGGTAAAAATATTAAAGCAGCATTTTGCAAAATAAGTTATAAAATAAATTTAATCGTTTATGAGCAAAAAATTTTAAAAAGTAAAATAATTATAGAAAAATATAAGAAGACATTCCATGTAGTAAAAGTAAACATTATTTTTATAAAATGTTTATTCATTACTATATATTATTGGGTAGTGGAGAATTTTTTAAATAAAATATATTTTTAGTCTTGGCTGTGTAGAAAAAAATACTCAAAAGTCATTCTGTTTGAGGAGTCCCATTTAGAGGTTTTGCATTTACTTATGTTCTTATCGTTCAGTTTCTTGAATGTGTATGCATGTGTGTGTGCACATGTGCATTTCTCTCAAACTTGATAAAACACTCAGCACAAACAAAGTACTTAGTCACTCTTTAAGCATTATTATAACTCGTAGTACTACTTCATCAGCTATTTGTTGGTCACTTATTACATTTCATGTACTGTGGTAGATCCTAGCAGATAAAAAGATAACCTGAAATAAGGGGAAATGACCTACAGTGAGATTCTGGGGGATACCACAACTCTAGGGACCAGTAGGGAAAAGGGTGGGTGGAAGCAAAATGGAAGGTTTGCAAAGTATCTAATCACTCCAACATCATTTTAATTTCAGGACATAGCAATTTGTTTAAGGAAAAATATCCATGTAATACGTTATGTTAGAGTGACTGTTTACTGACTTTAAAGGCCTCCAGACCATGTTAGTGTAAGAATTTCAGGAATGAATATCTATAAACTATGCTATGAGTCAGAAAATTTCCAGGAACATAGACATCCTGGATTACTGTATGTTTTTGCTTTTCCAAGGTGTCTATGAGTTAGCTCAGTCTGGAGCAGACTTGAATTGACAAGGTAAAAAATTCAGGACATTATCCAAAGGCATTTGCACTAATCAGAAAGTGATGGGGTGCAGATGTCATGATTCCTAAAGGTAAGTATCTATCATGACAAACTAACAGAATGTAGCTGTCATATAATGATGGTCTTTAATGAGTCTCATTAGGAAAACTGAGACTGGTTATCAGACTTCTCACAAAATACACTAAACAAAGAACTTACTGGCCCAATACAATGACTCTTATAACTTGGTGAGAACCATTGTGTCTTATTTTATTTTATATTCAAAATCTCTCTCAAAGCTATTCAATCTTTCCTCTCCACTAGTGCCACTCTAGGACAAGCCACCATCACATTACTTTCTCTCACCTGGACTACTCCTAACTGTTCTCACATCACTTTTCCACCAACCTCCACATTTGTTCTCTACAAGTTAGAGTGATTTTTCAAGTGTGAATCTGATTATGACACCCTTTGCTTAAATCTTTAGAATAAAGCCTAAAATCTTTACAGTCGACAAGTTCTTGCATGATCTGTCCCCAGAGGGACGTCCTCACCTTGTTCTCCATGTTCCATATAGCTGGGTGATTCTCAGCACCTTCAGTGTGTGATGCAGCCCAGCCCTCCAGACAGGGCCAGGCGAGCTCTGAGACCCAAATAACAGCACACTGACATTTTCCTTAGTAAGACTAATTACAGTTTGTACTGACAAATGTCTTCGTGTAATAATGTGATTAATGTCTCACCCTCACTGGGGTGGTAGCATCGTACAGTCAGGGCTCAGGAATCATATTGTTCTTATTTATCACTGTATTCCAGTCCTTAGCATAGTGCTAGGAACAGGAGAGGCTCAAGACACTTGGAATGAATGAAGCCCTGTGAGGGAATCAGCTGAGTTGGGGTGCAGTTATGTCCACTTGGATGAGCAGAGAGTTCTTTATGGAACCAGAGCCCCAAATTAATCTATTTCACAGTGATATGTTAATGTGAATATGTTTTCCTGGCTGTCCTGTCTGATGGACAGCAGAATGACAAATGCTTACCAAGAAATTCTCTTTACAAAGTCTTAAGATTGAATGATTTCTGTGGTTCTTTCCAGCCATGAAAAATGAATGCTTAAAATGGTACTAAATATGATAGTATCTTTATACTCTACTTGGAGTGTTTGTATCTAATAATGCTTTCCCCCCCTGTATTCTCTAATCAATTCTCTAATTTATAATCAATCTCCACTCTTTATATTTTGGGGGGTTCTTAATAAAATAAATGAGGTATATCATATAATGCTCCCCTGGCAGGGAGGGAAGTGTTTAATGACTTTGTTCACATCTATGTGATTGTATAATAAATTATCCTAATACTGTATTTTGACTCAAACTGACTTAAACAAAATTTGAATTCTACGTTCTGGGTTAGAATTGCAAGTACCTGTGTATGTTAATATAAAGAAACTACTTAAAGAATAGCTAATACTGAGTTCAATATAGTTAATAATTTTATTGAAAATTTGAATATTGTATTAGGAGATACATGTTATTATGTCTATAAAATTATACCTCCACTCATGAATTTTTAAACACCCTTGACACAAAGCAGGAAAATATTAGATGAGACTGTGTCTGACGAGTTGATAGCAAAGGCTCCCAGGAGGTCAAAACTGTGAAATTTGTGATTTGTGTCCCCAGCTGCCATCCTCCTTATAGCAAAAGGCTCCTGGTTTAGTTTATGGTTCTTTCCCCATTCTCTTTCCATTAGTCCAGAGAGGCCTGTGTCCTTAGTTCTAAGAGTGGGACATGTGATAAAGCCCAGGTCTCAAGTGCATTGTTTCTTGTATTTTCCTGGTCACAGTAACTTACTGAGGGATGGGCATGAGACTCAATCAGAGCCAATGAGATGTAATAAAACTCTCAACTCGAAATATTGAAACAGAGACAGATACTTTTTCCATTAGACTTGAGGTGAGAAGGGTGTGAGGCTGCAGATGCTAGAGGCATCTTGCTTTCATGAAGGAACCCACACGAGGCAACAACCCAGACGAAGTCTTAGAGACATCTACCAACCTCTACATTTAGACACACCTGAAACTATCCCTGTTCCCCTGAGTTTTTCAGTTATGTGAACCATGGAATTGTTTTTTACTTTTTTTGATCATTTTTGAGTTGTTTTTTGTCATTTATAACTCAGAGTATTAATTAATACTGGTGCTTTCAAGAGTTTCTAGAAGGAGCTAAATTGATGCCAATAAAGCATCAAATAGTCATTGATTCAGTAGACCTCTGATATTTGTAAGGCTCTTAACTCTCTATAGATCTCTATACCTATAGACATGGCTTCTTTGGGAAGTCATTTGTCCTAAGAAATAATTTTATTTTTAATTTCATGAGAGTTATTGTAGTGGATAACATGAGGTCAATTATAATTAGAGAATTCTTCACCCCAGGGCATTCAACTGGACATAATGACTTTCTTCTACATAACAGCCTTGAAGATAGTACAATTCAACATTGCATTGAGACAAATTCTAAACTACAATAATGTCTACATCAAGCTTATCCAACAGCTTTGAGTGTGGCCCAACACAAATTCATAAACTTTCTCAAAATATTATGAAATTTTTTTCAGCTCATCAGCTATTTTTAGTGATGGTATATTTAATATGTGGCCCAAGACAATTCTTCTTCTTCCAATGTGGCCCAAGGAAGCCAAAAGGTTGGACATCCCTGGTCTACATGACTGTTTTAAAATAGTCAAAACTGAAACTTAAACACCTCAAAAGCCAAGGAGAATTAATAATAGTTTGCTAGTGAGTGGTTCATACTTGCTTACTTATGCTCTTTTAGAAGATAAAAGTAATACACTTTCATTCTTGGTATATTTTATCAAATTTATTGAGCAAGTTGATGATATTTTTTAAGTGTAAGCAAAATTTAGATATATTAGAAGATGCACCTTCTTGCTTTGGGGGAGAAAATGAATTTAATCTAGTAGATGAAAGGCTATAAATTGACTACTAGGTAGGTATCTGGTCTTGCTGCAGTGGGTGTGGAAGTGTTAGGAGGGAAAGATGAGCTTCATTGTCCTCTTAAAGTGAGAAACAATTACTAGTATCTGGTAACTGCCTGCTCTAGAGGAAATCATATCTTTCTGAATAGATGGACTCCTCTAGAGTGGTTACTACTAAGATTCTTGTGCAGCCTTTTACACGGAGTCTGACTTTGTAGATGTCCTCTGTTGCTTAGCAGGTAGAGCTTGCCAAAAACTCCAAACACCTCCACAAAGACCACCCTCATGCTCCAAACAGAAAGTGTCAAACATTAACTTCTCATTAGCCAGGTCTTTTGCATGGTAATATTTTGTTTCCAAATGGGAATAGAAAAGTTTCTACTGGAGGGTGAAAGCAAAGATCTTAATTGTGTTAAAAAGTAACAGGTTTAAATGTTCTCAAATGGCTGCTCATGAGTATATATCTATACGCATCTATATTTTTCACATCTGTAAACACAGCAGATACAAAGGTCAAACTGTTCTACACATGATCTCTTGGGCATCAACTCACATCAAAGAACTGTTCAGCAAGGCTGCCAGGACCTATTACAGGAGTTACTTCTAATGTTACCTTTCCCTGGTGCCAAGACACTGTTTACATGAACTCTTTCAAGCATGTTATTTATTGAATGACCCATGGGGGCAGAAAAAACAAATAAGAGTAAGGACTTCATGGATCATCTAAGAACTTTTTTTAAGTTTATAATTTTCCTTAGTATATTTGCTTCACTTTGTTTTTCATTTTAACTCTCTTTCTTCAGCATTACTGGAGAGAAAATATAACCCCATGTAGGACATTAGATGCTGATTGTTTAAAAAAAGATGATTTCAATGACCAACACATGTTTTATTCAGTCAAACTCTCATCTCATATCTTTCCGGAGTATAAACATTTAGACATCAATATTTTCATTATTAGCAGTAATGAAAATACTGTCATTTATATTTTGTTTTATATATGGAAACACTGTCAGAAGCCAGTTTAGTGATTTTCCATAACAGTTCTCTCAGGGGTGTTAGCAACAGAAATCCTTATGCTGAGTTTCAGACATGTGAAGAATCCTTCTTGTTATTTTTATTTTCTTTGAAGAGTTCAATTATAAAATTAATTCATAAGGAGGGGGTGTCATTTTTATGCTATTAAAAAAAAATCAGTCTCTTTCACTCAAGGAAATTTTGCTCAAATGAAGAAAAAATAAATGCACCCACATATATATTTAGGATTGCCAGTAATTATTTTCTTGTCTGGAAGAAATTGTGTGTTTCTGAGTAACAAAACTGAATTGGCAAAATGAAAAAAAAACAAACAACTTTAACTTTTAACCTTTCAAAACCTGCACAAGAAATAAGGTAATTACTACTATTCAATTGTTGCTTCATCTTATTTTTGATTCATATTTAATCAACTTGCTCTTTGATCCTCTCCTTATTAAATATTTAGTGACTTATAAATAATGTTTACAAAGATGCAGCTAAAAGGGACCCTGTGTTCTTTTTGCAGTGTGACAAATCTTATTGACTTATGGTGTAGTCTAATTCATCTGTTTACAAATAAAATGTTCAAGTACAACTGTTATTTATTCTGTTCAATTATTTAAAATGCTGTTTCAGAGACAGCTAGAAGGTGTATCTCTACAGAAAATTTTCCTTAATATATTCTCATCCTTCTAGGGGTGTCGATTTTTTATAAAATATATCTAAAGGTGTGTGTGTGTGTGTGTGTGTGTGTGTGTGTGTGTGTGTGTGTGTGTGTGTGGTTAGAAGTAAAGATGTATATTATACAGCAGTTTTTGTTCCCAAACTTTTATATTCCCCAAAACACTGCTAATAACAAAACCGTTTTTACCTCCATAACAACAGCTGAAATCTGTAATGCATTGATTAAGAGGATAAAACGGTACATAGGATTAACCCATGATGTTAAACACGCTTGTCCTTTACTCATGACAACTTTACACAGATTTGAATAGCCTCTGTTCATAGGTGTGTGAGACGCACTATCCCTTTACTTAGCTCACTGACATGGAGTCACTGTTCCCTTGGAAAAGCTCCCAGGGCCCACTGAGGTCCATGGCATATACAGACTAGAAACAAATACTAAAGAGGGAATCAGGTAATTCTTTCTTTTGTTTTTTTAAAGATTTATTTTATTTTTTATTTATTTTATTTTTTTACAGAGACAGACACAAAAAGGGACAGAGAGAAGGGTGAGGGCCCAGAGCAGTCTCCATAGTTGTACATCGTTGGTTTTGAACATGGTTTCATTCCTCACAGGTGGGCAGGGGCTGTGCAGGGTGAACTGGGCTGGGGGCCTCCCACATGGGAGGCGCACCCCAGTTCAGCATGTGGGTCCGCACAGGCCAGGATTCCATCCTCGGTCTTGAGGCTGCAAAGCAAGCACTTAACCCGCTGAGCCATCCTGGCTTCCCCTCAGGCGATTCTTTTTGAGGGCCATTTAGAGTAACTTTCCAGAGATTCCATAATGGAAATTGTATAAATTCATAAAACAAACATGACCTCTGTGTATTGGTTTTTACATTTCTAAGAACAGATTCCTTAATATGTCAATTACCTAGAAAATTCTGATCTATTCTCTCTCTGTATTACAACTCCCACAGAGTTTCATTAAGCGTATGAGTAGAGGATTGTTCTTTGAATTAATAATTTCTGAACTGGAATAGATGGAAGTGGTGGAGTAGAGTGCGGCAGATCAATGGATAAGGTGTGGGTGAGAATGATAGGTGAGGCAAATTCGATATAGATTCTTTATTTGGTGTTCCGGCTTGTAAGCTTACATCCATTGATGTAGAATTCATAGGAAGCTGGTCATCTTCATGGGGCTAACATAGCACAAATATCTAATTATTAATAGAAAAGAAATAAGACCTGCCTATCTTTCAAAATTATTTTTCTAAGGAACAGAATGGTCTCCTGTATTCTTCATTCATCTGTGCCTATGCTGATTTTCTTATAGTTCCTACAAGTGACAATTTTTCCTTATTTCAGTAGCCCAACTCAGGGTAACACTCTGCTTATTTTTCTAGTAAGCTTTACTAATATCTGGTTAAAGCCATTTAAGAACATCTAGGCAGTCTTTTATTTTGCTTAACATACAGCCAAGAAGCCATATTTTACAGTTTAATAGGACTATGATTTCTTTTATACTCTATTTGTAATAAATTAATTTTTAAACCATGAATTATACCATACCAGCTTTAGAACTGAAATGTGAAATGTGAATACCCTAAGACCCAATAAGTCCTCTCCCATGTATAAATGCTAGAGAAAGTATTGTATGTATGTACCAGGAAACATAAATAGATGTTCAGAATTTGTAATAGCAAAAATAAAAACAAAAGCAAAATTAAACAAAACTATAAAAAAGAAAAACACCAAAAGCAGAAATAACCTACAGATCCATTAACAGTAGAATGGATAAATTATGATGTATTTAATACTATTAATCAATGATAAAGAAAAAACCAATAGCTACATCCTCTATAGATGAATCTTAAAGGAATAATAGGGAATAAAACAGCAACTCATGGAAGAATCCATATATTATAATTATTACACACACACACAGATATATATATACATATCTTTTTTTCTTATTCAGGCAAAACTAAACATTACATCATTGGTATATACACAAATGGCAAAATTATAAAGAAAGGCAAGGAAACTATTCACACAAAAGTCAAGTCAAAGGTTACCTTAGAAGAATGGAGAATGTGACCTGGCAGAGGCACACAGGGGACTTCTCAGGTGCTCCTTCTATTCTATTCTTAAGACAGATGATGTGTGCATGTTGCATATATATGCTCAATACTCTTTGTATATATTTCACAATTCTTATAAAATGAACATACAAGAGGAAACAGGCAAAAGTACAGCTTATGATTTTTGTTGTCAATCAATAGCCTTGATGATTAAAATAAATGAAGCCTGTTCATTTCCCTATACAAATTTTTATATATGCAGAAATAATTCTGAGTTTGATGTTGGTTTTGCAATTTTTACTCTGCTTTTCAGGAATTAAGAATTCTAAAAGCTCCTTCTAGAAAACTTTATATTCTGTCATAGTAATTTCTAAATGTGCTGAGGAGGATCATTTGTGCGAAATGAATCAGGAATTTCATCAGTATTTATTTTACAGGCAATGTGAAACCAGTGGTACTTCCCAAATCAAAACTTGATGTGGGAGGGTGGAGGTGGGGGTGGGGGTGGGGATGCTGGATGGCTCAAACAGGTTGAGCACGCTTTGCAGCTCTGGGGTCCAAAGATGGAGCCCATGTGGACCCATATGCTGAACTGGGGTGTGCCCCCAGCTCAATTCTTGCTAGGTGGGAGACATCCGAGCTCATGGGGACGTGCCTTCCATGCAGGAGGCCCCCGGCATGGTTCCTGCCCTGCACAGTCTCACACCCACCTGTGGAACGAAAAAACTACATCAAAAAACTAAGTATGACCCAGCAATCCCTTGCCTGGGTATCTACCCAGAAAACCTGAAAACCTTAATCCGCAAAGATATATGTACCCCAATATTCATTGCAGCACTGTTCACGGTGGCCAAGTTGTGGAATCAACCAAAGTGTCCTTCGATAGTTGACTGGATAAAGAAGTTGTGATACATTTATACAATGGAATATTACTCAGCAATAAGGAAGGATGAAATACCGGTACAGCAATTTTTGACAACATGGACGGACCTTGAAAACATCTTATTAAGTGAAATAAGTCAGCATGAAAGAATCAAGAAACATATGACCTCACTTATAGGTGGAATATAAAACTGAAAGGAACAAAGAAACAAAGACTCTTAGACAGAGTCAATAGTTTAGTGTTTACCTGAAGATAATGGGGGGAGGTGGGCGGGAGAGATGGAGGGGGGAGTAGGGAGAGGGAATCAAACATATGGTGATGGAAAGTGAGTTGATTCTGGGTGGTGAACACATCATGCGATGTATAGACAATGTAATGTAGAATTTTACACCTGGAAACAATGTAATTGATATCAATCAATGTCACCCCAATAAATTTAATAATAAAAAATATATATAGATAATAAAATGGCAATAAAAAAAATGAGAGCTACTTTGAACTTCAAATATAATTTTTTCCCTTTGCTAAAATAAAGGCAAACTTTGAACTTGTTCTCTGTTCTGTAAAAAATACACACACACACAAACAACAACAAACTAATGACATTTAACTGTGGAGACTGCTGTAGCCACCTCCCCCCACCCCCTTCTCTTTGTCTCTTTCTGTAAAAACAAAAAAACAAAAAACCCTGACATGGGGCTCAAGTTCATACATTGTGAACCAAGCCTTTCTTTTTCTTTCTTCCTGTTATTTTAATGAAGATAAATGAACTGAATATGTCACACTGAGATACATCAAGAAAAAAACCCAACAACACTAAATAATAAAAGGAATAGGGGATACCAGGATGGCTCAGTGGGTTAAGTGCTCGCTTTACAGCCCCTGTGTCCGAGGATCAAATCTCAGCACCAGCCCGTGTGGACCCATATGCTGAACTGGGGTGTGGCCCCCAGTTCAGTTCTTGCTGGGGTGAGCTTTCCATGTGGGATGCCCCTGGTTCGGCCCCCAGCTCAAGGGGGCATGCCTCCCATGAAGGAGGCCCCCAGCCCAGTTCCTGCCCTGCGTGGCCCCCATCCATCGGTGTAGCATGAAACCATGTCAAAAACTGATGACGTAAAGCTATGGAGACTGTTCTGGGCCCTCCCCCTTCAGTCTCTCTTTCTCTCCGTGTCAAAAATAATAAAATAAACTTAAAAAAAAGTAATAAATAAAAATAATAATAAACACTTTAAATAAAAACATTTCTAAAAATATAGAACTGGAGATATTAAACAAATTTTCCTTAATCTCCAACAAGTTAATGTGGGGGAAAAAAAAAAGGCCATGTATTTAAGTTGTATAGAATCTTAATAGTACAATTAATAAAGAAGATTTAAAAGATCTATGTTGATGTTGTAGCATATAAAGAATGCAGCGTATTTTTCATTGTCCTCAGAACTTCAAAAATTCTTAGTCCAGAAGGAAATCTTAGTAAATAGCAAAGCATAACAACAATGCCTGCTTTGTGAGGTGGGACTAAGCTGGGCACCTGGAGTGGGGGAGGGGCAGTATGTCTATCCTTGTTTTTAAAGCCAAGAAAACTAAGATTCAGGAAATTTAAGTGACTTGTGCAAAAGAACACAGGCCATTTTATTCCAAATCCCATGTGTTCTTACTTAGAACAAGTTTGCTGTCATAATTTTAAAAACTTGCTTAACACGCATTAGATGTTGCTTCTATGTACATGGCAACAAATGCCCACTTGCACTATCTACCACTTTTATGTGATTGAAGTCATATGTTTCTTGATTCTTTCATTCTGACTTATTTCACTTAATAAGATGTTTTCAAGGTCCGTTCATGTTGTCACAAATTTCTGTATTTCATCTGTTCTTATTGCTGAGTAGTATTTTATTGTATAAATGTACCACAACTTCTTTATTCAGTCATCTATCATCACCCCCAATAAATTTAACAACAGCAAAAAAAGGGATTGAAGAGATTTTGTACTGACTCTTTTTAAATACCTGTGTCCCCCCCCCCCCCCCAACAAAGCGGTAGTTTAATTCTCAGCCATCAACACAGTATTGAACATTTGGCTAAAATGGGAGATTTTATATAAGTGTTATTTTGGAATTTACAATGCAATAGAATAAGGGGTGATTTAAAAAATCTCTACTCTGTATGCTGTGTTTCTAAAATGAAACTGATATGCCTACTAATACTCTAATACGTTTACATTTCGTATAATGCTCCCAATAGATACAGAACCTCTTCCTCCATTCACTGGGCTTACCACTTGACTTCTGCAAGTGTTAGGTACAAGCGATGTTCTCATTGATTGCCAACCTCTAGCACTCATTTCGTCTCCCATTATTGCTTTCTTTCTCATCTTCATTGCGTTTTCGGTGGTGACTGCCAATTTTCTAACCTTGCTAAAAATATTACTGGTTCACACAATCAAATTCTGACTTGAAGTGAAGGCCCTTAACCAAGCATATGAGTGAAAAATGGAGACTTGGAGGGAATACACTTGGAGAAAATTGAACCCACAGCAAAAAGGCAATTGCTAAATTATAGTATGTTGCTTTTCAATGACCGGAAATGGCCAAAATAATGAGAGCCAGACCTCAGAATAATGGTAGAATCAACTCAGGGAAAGTATAGATGTGAAAGTCAGGTTTATCAAAGTGAACCCACCCAATTAGCTAAGAACAAATTAATTATTTTAGCAGAAGAAAAATACTCTTTTTTTTTTTCTTCTTATACTTGGAAAATAAGGAGTTGTATGCAAAGATGGATGGTGGCAAGAAAAAGCTGAATGAATCTTGGAGCAGCTACTCAAATTCAGTGAATTGAAGGAATAAATTAAGGCAGTCAAATTCAAACCAGATAAAGCTACAGAGCTAAGGTGATGAACCAGCCAACGGCTATGGCAAAGAAGCAATAATATGACGCTGTCCCCAAAGCAACAGTTGTCCCTGAAAGCAGCATGTTCTGATTCTGTAATGCTGGTTTTACTGCACGGAGACGATGTTTAGACATCTTGGGGCCTAAGTCCTGATGCACAGAGCTGGTCCTGTGCTTTAAAAGGAAAAGATGAGTCCTAGTGATGTGTATTAAAATACGGTCAAATTGGTACAGCCTCAGGGCTCTAGAAGCCTAAGCGAGACTCTGCGTCATGTCAGAGGACTGCAAATGGCTCCCTCTGAGCTCTGTGTCTCTTCTCACAGCAGTAGCAGTTTGATTTGCTCATTTGATTTGTACTGTGATGCCAGTAAATACCACAAGCTGCCAGGCAAGCCTGAAACCATTTAGACTGGTTCTGTTTTCTTGATCTGTAGGGAACAGAGAATAAAAGCAGACACCTCAAAAGGTTGTTTCTTTCTCCTTTTCTGTTTTATATTGGGGGTGGGAAGCACTGTAAATGGAGCTATGACTTTTTGTTGTTGTTGCTAAACTTATTAGGGTTACATTGGTCAGTAATAATCACATAAGTTCCAAGTGTACAACTCTTTCCATCAGCTATGACTCTTAATTGATCATTGTCCTCACAGGTTCCATCTGAGCAATGCAGGAACAGAGCACTGGAAACACTTATGTGTCTTAGAATAAATTTAAAGCACCAGGTAAGAGAATTGAACCCGGAAACATCTCATGGGTATGCATGCCAGTGGGACAATAATGTCCTCAGAATTGATTAAAAGTGGTCTTTTCAAGTCAGAGGGTTAGCCGTGCCTTTTCACTTGGTCAAATATGTATCACATTCTCCTTTGTCTTGGACTTTTTTCTATTCTGGTTCATTTAAGGTATGAACTTCCTCCTCCCCTCCACCAAAACTATTCTCATTATTTGCTAAGGTAGTTCCTTAGCTACCATGCGTTTAGCCCTCGCCTGACTCACTATAAATAGTTGAGTTATACATGCCTGCCAGAAAGAAATGCCAACAGGCACATCTTCTGTAATTCACCTTATTTTTTCAAGCCTTGCAGGGAATACAGGCCTACATTATGTCCTTCCGTGTATTATTATACTGGCTCACCCATATTTTTCTGCATGGTTCAAAATCCATACTGGCAGCTTACCTGAATGAAAATTCTGGTGTTAACCGTCACACAAACCAAAGCCTCGTAAAGAAAATTTTTGCTCTCTTGTTAGATAGCTATAATTAAAAAAAAAAAAGAAAGAAAGAAAGAATGAAAGAAAGGAAAAGAAAAGAAATACAAGAAAGAAAGAAAGGTAAAAAGAAAAAGAGAAAGAAAAAAACGACTTGGCTGAAAAAAAAAAAAAAGTAACACTAGATTTCTTACATGATTTCTTGTTCCAGGAATGCTATACACCGGAGTTCTGCTAACTTTTTCTGTCAAGGGAGAGATAGTAAATACTTTTGCCTTTGTGGGTCTCTGTTCCAAGTACTCAATTCTGCCGTGGCAAGTTAAAAGCAGACACATTAATGAATGAACATGACTATATTCCAATAATGTTTTATGAACACTGAAATTTAAATTTCATATTTTACATGTTATGAAATATTATTTTCCCTTTGATTTTTTTTCCTCCAACTATTTAAAAAGTATAAAAACCATTCTCTGTTTGTGGGCCTCACATAAACAGACAGTGGACAAAATTTGGTCTATGAGCTGCAGTTTGCTGACCTTGGTACCTTAGTTATAATTTTTTTTTTTCAGTTACAGAAAGCTTGTGCTATACAGACATTAGTGATACAACATTGTGTATATATGTGTGTATGTATGTGTATATATATTTTTTTTTCTATGAAAATAAATGTATTTTTTTCTATGAAAAGTCTATAAGAATGCCAACAAAACCCTGAGGATTAACAACAAAATGTCAAGAGACTACATTTAATACTTGCAATCTCTTCAACTATATGAATGGCTAAGTGCTTTGCTTGCATTAATCATTAGGCAACATTTATAAATTGTAACTAGTGAGTATTATAGTGAAGAGGTTTTAGAATTAAACTGTCAAAAGCTTTGTACAGCTCTGATAATTCAGTAAGAAGGCAAAGCTTCCCGTGTCTGGACATCAGCTACTCTACCTTCCTGCATCCCACTTCCAGTGGTTTTGATTTTAGGTGAAGGGAGTCTTCATTACTGATGGTGTCTTCCTTCTGACTTCGCTGTATCATGAAGACATCAGGGAGACCGAGTAGCTCAACGTAAGCTTGATGTCTTGATTACTTAATTACAGCGTGACTAGTCTAATTATGAATAACACCATGCATTTCATTTGCAATATTTTTCAGCTGGTCTCACAGTATCATGGGTAACAGGCATATTTCTAGATTCTAAGATCTAATGATTTTGCTAATATTTCCAGACTGCTACAATATGGCTTAAGATAATAGTATCTGACGGCAAGTCCATACTGAATCATCCAAGTGCAATTCATGATTGTTAATGCTGTAGGAATAATGACACCATGTGGATAAAAGACTCCTTAAAACAAGGCAGTTTTTGTTTGTTTGTTTGTTTGTTTGTTTTTTTCTGGATGGGATTTATTTAATCTTATGTCATTCAACACAACATTCATCTTTACTTTCTTCCCAAGAAGCAAAGAAACTGTTATTTGATCTCGAGCTAAGCAGGGAGGAGTACACACTTTCTATTAATAGTCATTATTGCTGGGTATCATGTGAAAATCCCAATTAGGCTATATGTCTTTGGTATGTATGGTTTAAATTTCTCCACTTCCATTTTTTCTACTTTAGATTATCAGTATTTTTAAAGCTCATATGTTTCATATTTTCCTTAAAACTCAAACCTGATCATATTTTTCTGCTCCAAAAAATTCAACTTCCAATTGCATAAATGAGAATGTAGTTTAAACATCTAAGCTAATTGCTTAAGGGTCTCAATAATTTGATTATCCCAGTTAACTACCTTTTATTTTCACAATATTCCTTCCTCACCATCCTTTCACACCTCACACCTTACTATACTACCTAGGTTTGTCTACCTAGTTACCTCAGGGCCTACAATGCCCTTCCCCTTCATAGCTGCCTGTTAATGCACCATTCATTTGTCAATGCCTAAGTCAAAACTCAACTCTTCTAAGACTGCTTCTCAAAAACTCTAAGATACAGGGAAGCCGGGATGGCTCAATGGGTTAAGCACTCACTTTGCAGCCCCAGGGACCGAGGATTGAATCCCGGCCCTGGCCCGTGTGGACCCATATGCTAAACTGGGGAGTGTCCCCCAGTTTAGTTCTCACTGGGGTGAGACCCCAGCCCCTTTCCTGCCCTGTGCATCCCTATGCCCACCTGTGGAATGAAACTATATGGAAAAACCAATGATGTACAACTATAGAGACTGTTCTGGACCCTCCCCCTTCTCTCTGTCTCTGTATCTCTCTCTCTCTGTCAAAAGCAATAGAAATAAATCTTTAAAAACTCAAAGATATGCTGTTGCTCCCTTAGGTAATCATAGTTATGTACAGATTGCCTTGGAATTGAATTGTGTATGTGTATATGTATATATGTATGTATATCTATGTCTATATTTTTATCTATCTCCCTTTTCTTCCATGTTATAAGACAATGAAGAATAGATATCTTTGCATGTTTCAAAGCATCTGGCATGGTGCTTTGAATACATAAGAGCAGAAGGCCATGATTTCTAGAGTAGGCCTTTGGAAGATTCCATCATTTGAGAATTCACTGTTATCATTGCAGAGTTTAGGTCTTTATTTGGTATTAGAGGTGGCCGACAAGTACATAGTACCTTGTAAGTAGCTTTAACTAAACCAAGAATCTTGTTGGGGGTCAGAGAGGGTGGGTAGAAAATTAAAAAACAAACCAACAAACAAAAAACCAAAAAGCCAAAAACCTATAATTTTGAAATTTTCAGCAGTTTTTTTTAATGTACAAGAGCTAGAGACTGGAAATCTCTTTTACTTTAGATATTTTATTTTAGATAAAAGATTGTAATTTTAAAAATTGGTGTGAAGGAGAGTGTGTTACTTTATTTTGTTTAGACTTAAGTATGGGAAACCCTACAGCCGAAAAAAAGATTATAGTGATTTTGTGGCTCTAGGAAAACCAAACAAACAAACAACATGTTCTTTGGAGGAAAAAGAATGACATCAGAGAGAAACAGTTTTTGAGGGAGTTAAGTCTGAGCTGATGGGAAAGATAGAAAGTACATCCCCACTCTTCACAGAACCCAGATTACTCTGTCAAGCCGAATACCAGCAGCTGAGGAAACTCGAAAGAATCAACTCTGATGCTTATAATGGTGTTCTCACAGTAAGCACAGTCAACAATGTCTGACTTTCCATGAAAATTCAAGTCCAAAGACAATGGACAAGTGAGAGCTGGCGATAAAGAACAAGATGGGAGACAGTGAACGTGGGATGTGGCTGACGGGCTAGTTTTGGCTCCATGCTCAGCCTTCTTTTGGAAACTTACACAATGAACTGCTGGATCCTCTGAAGATGCTGAAATATGAGAGATAATATTTGGGTCTTAAAATCTGATGTGACATCATCTTGTAGACACAGGCCAGAACATACAGTTATTTGATAAATTTTATTTAATAAAATTTTGTCAACTTTGATTTGCATTCTGGGTGATTAGTATGGTCACTATGGCGTAATTGCCTCTTACAAGAAGTTCTCCAACCACTCTTCTAACACTGACTTTTTGGACATCTACTAGACCATTGTTTTTTTAGCCAAATGTGCAGACCCATTCAAGAACATAAGCTTTGCCAATTTTGACATTTTAAAAGTAAACATAGGAAGCTGAGATGGCTCAGTGGGTTAAGCGCTCACTTTGCAGCCCCGGGGACAGAGGATCGAATCCCGGACCTGGCCCGTGTGGACCCATATGCTGAACTGGGGAGTGTGGTTCACTCGTGTCCCCTAAGTCTCACACTGTCTTTAGAAATGTGCTTCCATGGAGTGCCGACCTACGAGGCTGGAGAGAAACGTCAATAAATCCTTTGACTTTCTCCCTCTGGCTCATGATGGGCCAAAGGAGTAGAGAATTTGTAGCCTGCATTCTAATTCTTTGTGGCACTTCTGCAGTGCTCTCGGCCTTGACCAGCAGCTCCCAGAGAGGCAGGCTGAAGAGTTCCTCAGGCGTTCTTGGCTTGGCTCGGACAGATCTGTCTGAAGGCACAGTTAAGACTGATGTCAGAACTAGCAAAAGACAATGAATAAAGATAGGGAAGATAAGCAAGATTTCCCTGACACCTGGTTATGTTAGTACACATGCTTTATAGGTAGAGCCAGGCATATAAACTGAGGCATTCCCAGAGGATTGATCTATGATTATAGCTTGGATTTAGACAGGAGTAAACAGAAAAATGGATCCGAGAAGAAAGTTTATTGTATAAAAGATGGGAGAAAAACATATTGATTTCAAGGTCAAACAGGAAAGAGAAAAT
The DNA here is from genome assembly GCA_004027555.1 of Craseonycteris thonglongyai. NCBI lineage: Eukaryota > Metazoa > Chordata > Mammalia > Chiroptera > Craseonycteridae > Craseonycteris > Craseonycteris thonglongyai. The sequence continues at coordinate 1,469 of PVKE010025587.1, read as the reverse complement.
TGCAGGAGTGGAGAAAAAGTCATCTTGTTAACAGTGAGAGAGTAAATCACTTGATTGGGAAGATAGAGAAATGATCTTAGGGAACAGATGCAGGAAAATGTGAACTAAACTCTGAAAATTGAAATAATAGGGAAAGAGAAGATCTTCTCTATGTTTAACCAAGTATTTTATGCAGAAAGACAGTGTCAAATAATAAAAGATTAGTGATAAGTGACATTAGGGAGCACTGTTAAGCATTGCTTTGACACCTCCGCCAGGCATTGGTTTAGATAGCTTTAGTGGCTGTTTTGGAGATTTGGGTTTCACATTCCTTTGTAAATCCACAGGGTTGTTGCTATGTTGGGATGGTCCCACAGACTACCAACTAGTTTCCCAAGTGAGTTTCATGCTTCTGACAAAATCCAGATTTTTCATTTCATCAGTTACCACAGATTTGTGTTTGATACAGAAAGATGTTATCAACAAGCCTAGTAAGGACATATTGTCTGAACAGTGTTTTTATTTTCATGGGAAAACTTCTGAAGCTTGAAAGACTATTCTAAGATAAAAGGGGGAGGAAAAATAATATATGTCATTTAGATAAACTCTACTTCAAGTAGAAACATAATCCCTTTATCTTGTTTGTGAAGAGAGAGCATTTAATAGGAATTGATCTCATGGATTTTCATGGGGTTCAAAATAGAAAAATCAACACGTATTAATACATTTATTAGGATAAGTATCTGGTGATATTGGTAATGGTGTTTATTTAGCAGATGAAAATAGAGTTTCAGACGTGCAAATGCTGAAAGTTATAATTCTAAAGCATTAGAGTTAAAAGCGAACTTGGGGACTATTTAAGCACAATGAAGCCCATGAGTCTTTGGCGCTCAAGATCTCAGAGCAAGTCGAGAAATAGCCCAGATTCATTGAGTATGTGATTAGAGACAGCTGTTCAAAGATAAGGTGTACAAATTATGAATTAGCAAGACCTTCTCCTCTTTTTTTTTCACTGATTTCATCTAACTTAAAGAGAGTGGTCAGGAAACATTCATACAAAATAAGTAAAGTGAAGAGCTATGCATGTTGCTTGATTTATTAATGGCACCTATGTATGATTTGGTGTGAATAAAACTGAAATTGTATCTAGCCTGAAATCTTTAATTCTCTATTCATTCCCAAAGAATTAGTAGTTATTACGTAACTGCTTGCATAAGGTCATATTTTCCATAAATGCCAGATAAAACCATCTCTCATTCCACAGGTTCTTGCCACTCTCCTTATGCAGAGGTGAATGGATTATCTATCTGCTCTACTCCTCACCCTCAATTCTCCTCCATCCACTCTCCTTCAACCTGGATGCTGCTCTGTGACTGGTGAAATGATGCTATGTAACTTCAGAGTCTTGGTCATACAGGGCAGTACAGCTGTCATATCGCTATAGGAATGCTTGACTTACCATCAAGTCGTCATGCCATGAGGGAAGCCCA
>PVKE010025586.1:0-22919 GCA_004027555.1 Craseonycteris thonglongyai | reverse complement strand
TGTGGCTGCCGACATGGTTGTATTTTTTCATTTTTATTTTTTGATGAATATTTTGGGAAAACCCGCGAAGCACTGAAGCCGCAAAACATGAAGCGTGAAGTGGCGAGGGAACACTGTATATATATGAATAGTTTAAGGGTCCTTTGGGATGACATCAAACCTAACAACACTCATAGCAAAGACATACCAGAAGAGAAGAAAGAACAAGGAATTGAAAACCTCTTTGAAGAAATAAAGACTGATAATTCTCCTAAGCTAGTAAAGGAAATAGACATTTCCAGGAAGACCAGAGACTCCCAAAAGAAGATAAACTCAAAGAGGCTCACACCAAGACACATTAAACTAAAAATGCCAAAGCTGAAACACAAAGAAAGAATATTAAAAGCTGCAACAGAAAAGCAGTGAGTCACCTACAAGGGAGCTCCCACAAGACTGCCAGCTGATTTCTCTATAGAAACTTCGCAGGCCAGAAGGGATTGACAGGAAATATTCAAAGTGATAAAAACCAAGGACCTACAACCAAGATTATACTACCCAGAAAAAGCAATCATTTAAGAATGAGAGCTATAGAGCTCCCCAGACAATACAAAAGCGGAAGGAGTTCATCACCACAAAACCAGTAATAAATTTACAAGGAATATTAAAGGGACTTCTTTAAAAGGAAGAAAAAGGAAAAAAGAAAAGAAAAAATATAAATAATGAAACGACAATAACTACATATCTATCAATAATTACTTGAAATGTAAATGATTAAATGCTATAATCAAAAAACATAGGGTGGCTGAATGGATAAGAAAACACAACCTTTACATACATATATGCTGCCTACATGAGACTCACTTTAGATTGAAAGACACACAGACTGAAAGTAAATAAATGGAAAAAGTTACTTCATGAACTTTTTTTTCTTTATGCATAAATCAATTTCATTTGTTTTGTTTTGTTTTTTTGTTTTATTTTATTTTGCTGTAATTTAACTTCCATCTTTATCAAACGTGTTAGCTTCCCTTGATGGATCTCTCAAGAGGTTCCACATGTATGGAGTTAGTGGAAGTAATAAGAAAATAATATTCCTTGTGCTGTATTTGAGAGTGAAGGCCATGCTATAAAATGTAGCATATGGGTTTAGACAACACTGAGAATATGACCAGAGGAATAAACTTCTTCCTGTATCTAAACATGACTTACCCACCTGCTTCTCATTATAATGCCAAATTAAAATTTTAAAAACAACCAGAATTCTCAACATAATCTTAGGAAATATATAAAACTAGTGTTTGGTCATGGAGCAACAAATGTTGAACTAAATATCCAAAACAACACAAGAAGTGTAATTTAACTAGCTTTATGCATAGCATATAGGGCAAGCTATAAAAGTTGAGAATTTTCCAATTAAGACAATATTTCCTCTTTAAACTAGGTTTCCATGGCTACCATAAAAGATATAATTTATTGTCTTTGGAATTTATAGTTTCTAGGTATTATTGTAGTCTAAATATTGCAGTTACATATGAGTTAGCATTTTATATAGGCAAATATAGGAAAGTAAGTAAATAGACGTTTATTTTTATGTTGTTTTAAGACAGACTAAAAAACTCATTTATGATTTTTAATAAAATGTCAGAGCATAAATATGCCTTCATCTCTGCTGAAGCTGAAGATTGCCAACCATAAACACTGTTAACTGTATTGACTTAAACCCAACCATTTCATACTAACTGTAAATGACAAACACTAGAATTTAAAGGCAAGATTCTCATATTAGATAAAGAGGTAAATTCGAATCTTATGCTGCTAGAAGAATTGGACTTTCAATACTGGTATCTATGCAGGATAAACAATAAAAGGATGGAAGTGATAGACCATTCTAAATTAATCAAAATAAATCTGATATAACTATGTTAATAGTAGGCAAAGTATATTATAGATGAATATAACTAAGAATAAAGACATTTTCATAATGATAAAAGGGTCAATGTATAAAGAGAACATAAAACTCCTATATTTTATGTATTTAACAGGTCTTCAAAATACAGAAGACTATACTAATAATGATAACTTTTCATTAGGCTAAAGAGGTAAATTCTCCTGAAATCTACTCAAATTGAGACTGTTAACTATTTCTCCTCCTACACACTAATGTACTGACTAGACATACCATTTTAAATAGGACAGAAAACAACAGTACTGTCTCTTTTAAATGGTACATATGGTCAGCCTACTGACACCTTGAATTTAGATCAGTGAGATTAGGCTGACCACATGTAACATTTGAAAGGGAAAAGTACTGTTGTTTTCTGTCCCAAGTGAAATGGGACATCTGTCTGGTCGGCCTACACCATAGGTTGGGAAAGCAGAAGCCTCCTGGAACATATTTTTCCCTTATCCATGCAGTGAAAAGTGCTACACAGGGAGTTTCAACACGCCTACAGAGCCTGGTATGATCCGCACTCAAGGCTTTGTTCTGGGTCTGTGTCCTCACAGTTTCTGCTCCTCTGAGAAATCCTTTTTTCCTTTTTGATCACACTGTATGTGTTTTCTATCATGACAGAGTTTATCTGTACCGTCTGGGTAGAAGAAGAGACTAAAATATACAAGAGTTTGTCTCAGTTCTGACAGTTTCAGAACATCCCAGCAGGTACATAGTTTCAACAGTTTTACCACAAGTGATCTTTTGCCTTCACCACTCTTTAAAGCATAACACAAACCCTTTATTAGCCCTTGAAGAAATAGGCTTGATCCATAAGATCAAAGTTCTCCAAATACGTTTCTTTATATCACACTCAGCATTTTGTGTGAACTTAGTCTGAGCCATTGTTGTTCTTTCCCGAATGGAATAATGCCATGTTGAAAACCAAACTTTTTAAGGTTCAGCCAGACAGGAGCCATGGTTATAGGGTAAGGACAGATCGCAGAACTTGCTTAGAGCCCAGTAAGAAGGACAGGCTGATCGGCAGGCCAGGTTGAATATTACAAGACAGAAGCTTTCCCACACTCTCAGGCCACACTTTAGTGGTAGGAATTAGGTGTCAACAGATTTGAGCACTCCACACTTGATTCCTTCAACTGCTGCCAAAGAGAGTCTTGGATGGGGAGATTCAGGAAACGGTGTTTGAAGTCCTGTGGTCTCACCTGTAAAGCAAGGAGAACTTTTCATTCTATTTTACCTCTGTGACAAGCAATCTTCTACCCTCCTGTTGCTACTTAACACCACTGAAGCTGCTTCCAGACATGTTAACAAAATTTCCATCTATATTCACTTGAAAAAGAAAATGTTTACAATGATTTTTTCTCCCCTTCCTTTTAAATTTAGAATTACCAAAAAACTCAGATTTTTCAAATAATGAATTTTTCTTTGTAAACTATTCCTTTGTAATTATAGCCATTACAAAAGCGTTACTTTAATTGAATGTTTCATTAGCACTAAAGTGATTCAACCTGCAGTATTCTTCCCAAAATCATTAGTTTGAAGAAAAAATTCATTTCTCTCAGAAACTTTGAAGGCACCAAAAAATATTTATTATAATCGGTTAAATAGCTCTTCCTAAAAGGAAATTGTTACTGTAACTTTCACTTCTAAGAATTATGTAGACTGTGCATTTTAAATTTTATTTTTTTAAATATAAACCATCACTCTTTCCTTCTTAAGTCCTAAATGGCCTCTGTGTATAAATGTGCTTATGAGACTGCAGAAAAAAAAAATATTCCCTTTTTCTCTATTTCAAGCTGCAATTAAAAGTACAGAACTTTATCCCATTAGCAATGATGAGTTTGCCCTAGGTCATCTTTGGTTGGCTCAGCTAGACCCTTGTAGCCAACAGCACATATTTAACAAATGAACAAGAGCTAAAGGCAAGGTAGTTATTACACCACAGTTTGCTTGATAGCAAAAAAAGAGAGAATCCTTACCCCTCTCAAGTTATGGTGCAGGATAGTAGTGGGATATATGGTCATTGAATCCCAAAGAAACCTAAGGATAATAGGCCATAATAGTGAGCAGCCTCAGGGAATTTGGTTCATGAATGTGGTCTTAGGTTCAAGGTGACTGTAGGGCAGAAAATTTGTAGAATTTCACATACGCTATCCCACATTCCTGTATTAGTTTTCTATGGCTGCTGCAACAAATTACCATAAACGTATCACCTTAAAACAACAAAAGTGACTTATCTTACCATCAGAAGTCTAAATCAAGGTGTCAAGCAGGGCTGTGTTGCTCCTGGAGACTGTAGGAAAAGAACAAAAATTCTTTTCCTTTTCAGGATCTAATGCCTGACTGTCCCTTGGTTCATTACTCCTTCTTCACATCACTTCAACCTCCAGCTCCAGCATCACATCTACTACTGCTCTGGGCTGCCTGCCTCCCTCTTATAAAGCCTCTGTGATTACATTGAATCCATCTGCATAATCTAACCTAAACTAATGTTTCTGTCGGAATAGCCTTACCTTAGTAACACCCCCCTCCCACATTCTTATTACCATGTAAGGTACATATGTTCACAGGTTCCCAGTGTTAGAATGTGGACACTTTTTATTTCGGGGGGGGTGGGTGTTGCTATTAATCCTACCACAATTCCTACCATGAAGTTACACTCCTTGTGTGATTTTTCTGCCTGAAAACAATTTAGGAATTATAAAAGAAAGGTGTCGCACAAAGACCTTTTGGTAACTCATACCACTAGCTGAGAGTGGTAGACCTTATTTGATCTGTAAGTTTTCTCACAAAACATAAATGAAAGAGAACAGTAATTAAGTAAAATAGAATGATGAAACTTGGTTTCTTTCACCACAGTTGAGTAATATCTACTATTTATGCAATGCTTTCTTATTCCATGCATTGCATTAGGTAATTAATATGTGCTGCCTCATTTAATACTCACACAGGTATTTTACATTACCAACAAATAAAACTGACAAAATCAAATTTAAGTAACTAGGCCAAAGTCACAAAGGTGGGAGGCTAGGATCTCATGCTTGTCTGTGGAGTACCAAAGCCAAAATATTTTTTTGTTGCACATTATGCCCAGACTCCTGAGAATGTGGGAGCTGATGAATAGTGTAAGGAGCCCCATAGCAGGACTTAAGAAACCTGTGTTCCTGCCCAAGCTCAATTGCTACTTGTGTTATCAATCGATGTAGCCATTTATTGAAGGAAAAATCTCACTCCTCCTTCTGTCTGTCTTTTATTTCTCTAAGTCTCAAAGAAAATAATTATTTTCTTCTTATAAAAGGAGATTTGAAGATAACAATTATCCAGATAAAGTTCTAACTCTTAGGAGCATTTCTTAACAGAGAGGTCTCCTGAAAAACTGTATTATCTTGCCTCCCATCACAGACTACTTTGACCTTTCACCTATCTGTACCCCCTCTTCCATGAAACTGACTTTTGCCACCTCATGCCAATCTGGCAGCTTTTTTCTTTATCTTTTAATATATTTCATTGATGTATAATGTACATGAAGTGCACCCATTTAAGTGCACATATCAATGCATCTTGATAAATGTCTTATATTCATGTGATCATCACCCAGATCGAAACAATATTTTTATCACTTCAAAAATTCTTTCAGGCACCTTTCCATTCAATCTTCTTCAACCCTAATTTGAGGCCACCACTGACCTGTTTGCTGTCATAGTAGATTCTGTAAGTCTTTTTGTGAGTTCAATGTGAATAGAATCATACGGTACATGCTCTTTTATTCCTGGCTTCTTTTTCTCAGCATACTGGTATACGAGATCCATGTTGTTGCCATCAGCAGTAATGAATTCATTTGTATTGTTAAATAAGTTCTGCTATATCCATATGATAAAGTGACATGTTGCCACTGTGATCACAGCTAGGCTTTTATCAGCCCTTTGTACACTCACCATTGTCACTTCTAATTGACAAAGTATGTTAGGGTTTAGATACCAAAAACAAAGTGTGTGTGTGTGTGTGTGTGTGTGTGTGTGCGCGCACGCGCGTGTGTGTGCGTGAGTGCATGCACACGTGCATGTATATAAAATTTAAATATATATTTTTTTCCTGTTAGGTACTTCTCTTTCAAGAATTCCAAATGCGGATAGCAGTGTGTGGATTACAGGAATATCCGTGAGTGGCAGAGTTGCTACCAATGAAAGAGAAGCAGATAAGGTATGAAGGAAGAAGCCCAGATGAGGAGGCATCTAAATATTGGTGAGTCTACTTTCTGACTGCTTAAGAAAAGACTCAAAGATAGTGGTAGAGAAGAACTGGCTCTATCATCTGGGCTTCAGATGTACTCCTGGTCAAGTCTGAAAGCTGGGACTGAAAGCGCTCGCTTTGAAGCCCAGAGGACCGAGGATCGAATCCCGGCTCTGGCCCAGGCAGACCCACATGCTGAACTGGGGTGTGCTTCCCGAATGCGATGAGGCCCCCAATTCAGTTCAAAAATAAAAATAATAAAAATAATAAAAAAATAAAGAATTTCACCTGCATGCTTTTCTGATCATAGTTAATTAAATTAGCATTGCAATATGTGCAAAACTACTTAGAAATATGGGGGGAATCTGCTGTCAAGTAAAATAGGTTATAAAATGTAATATACAAGTATAATATACATTCTCTTTATGATTCTAATTTAGATTTTAAAAAGTATATGAGGCCTTTTCATGAAATGTTAACAAGATAATTCTGAATACTACAACCATGGATAATTTTTGCTTGTTTGTTTTTCCCTAAGAGGTTTTCCAAATTTTTCTAAAATTAATATTTTTCCTATGTATAATATGAAATATTTCTTAAGAGAAGAAATGTAATTTCAGGGTCGGCCAAACTAGGTGTATAATTCAAGCTAGTAAGTGCTGAGATAATAAAGCTAGTTTCTGAGTGCTTCACCTTATAATACGCAAAAATTAACTAATCACATCACTCAAAAGCATATCTCAACCATTTGCACTACACAGCACAGCACAAATGAGAATTTGAACCACAACAAAAACCCTAAATACATAGGAATACACAATTAACCACCTGTTTTATTCAGACATTTACAACATTTTTAAGGTGCAGTAAACAAATTATCTTGTGACCTAATCCTCAAATATTAGTTCAGGGTCTCTGTACTTTAAATGGAACCTATCTTTAGTTTTACTTCAGTAAAGAAAGCAGTTTGGGAAACTGCAACACAAGGAACTCTCAAAACAAAGTGCTTTTCTCCTCTTACCATATAAAACACACACAAAGATCCACTAAGAATTCACTTAAGAATAGCAGTCCCTTTCATTGTTACATATTACAATGAGAACCTAAGGGGTGATGCTTACTGAAATTTTTATTCCTTGATTTGGTTTATTTTCTTTAATTAAATGGACTAATGGGATTGAAACAGAAGTAACGATACTAGTACAAAGGCATTACTTTCACACTTTCTCCTCAACTGAAGTGTATTTATTTTGGGGAAATGACATAGAAAACATGATTATTCATATACCTAAATAGATTTTGTGGTGTATCAGATGGAGCCTAAAGGATGAAGAAAAATCAGTTCTTCTAGTTAAACATGTTAATTCATGTAAATCTTCATCTATGCTTCCTCAAACTTTCTAAAATCTGTGCTGTTAATGGGTCAGAGCTAACATTTTTTAAAGTTTTAAATAGATCTAAAAAAATAAATAAATAAAATAAATAAAATAAATAAATAAATAAATAGATCTTCAGCATTAACATTCTCTAGTTCATTGTTAGTTGTTTAGGGTAAAATGCAGTTAAAATTTTTGGTAAGAATATTTAAGAAAATAGCATAGTCAAAACAATAATGTAAGAAATTAGAACTGTAATTATTCCATTTCTAACTATATAGTAATTTATAAATGTTACATAAGCTTTATTTTATGCATATATACCTTCCTAAGATGAAAGGTAAAAGTGATTTTTAAAATGTAGAGTAGCTTTTATCATTTTATGGATAATTATAACAGCCTAAATTATGCATGTTTTCAATATCAAATAATTCATATAATTGCTCTACTTTGGTTAACCTGAAGCTCATAATTTCTCTGATTTTTCTCAGAATGATTCAAATGCATTAAATATCTAGGAAATCAGGTAGTAGAAAGTCAGCATTCAGATAGTGTCAGGGAAATCCGAGTTTTTGGAAGTTTAAAAGAATGATTTAGGGGAGGAAAAAAAGCATTTGTTATTATACTACCCCTTTTTACCTCTATCTTTGTTGTAGAAAATAGATTAAAAACAGTACAAAGGAAAATATTTTAAATAAGTTACCACAAGATTTTTCTAGCCAGTTAAATAGAAAACTTAAATTTTTATGTTGGAGCTGAAGGATGGTACACACAAGAATGATCATGGGGCATTTCATAAAAGAAGTTAGGAAAGAATAATTTTAGAATTATTTTGCTTGCAGCTTCATCTCAAAATATTTTGCCAGGATCAAATATGGTATATTATACCCGTTTTCATAGTAATGGTCTGCATATATAAAGTTGAGGCCATTTAAATGTTAATAGTAGTTTTTTGCATTGGATAGTGACAGATTCTAGTAACTACAAGGTTCTCTCAGATCTACATACACTCGCACACTTCTAATGGAATCTTAATCCTATCAAATTTGTCTTTCATCTATTTAAAGAGTGGTACAAGAGTATATATTTAAAATTATACCTTCACACAGATACACACAGATAAGCCTTTAGGTGAAATATGAATGACTTAAACTAAAATTATTGCTAAATCACTGCTTTTACGTATGAAAATTCAAGTGAATAATATTAATTGGTCTTACTTATGGAGACCTGTTACCTTATTTCAGCAAGATGCAAAACAGAACAAAAACATATTGGGTTACCACATTTATCTGGAATATGAAATAAAGTAATCCTAAAAAAAAAATTAAAGGGGAAGTGGAGATGGCTCGACAGATTAAGTGCTCACTTTGCAGCCCTGGGGACAGAGGATCAAATCCTGGCCCTGGCCCTTGCAGACCCATACACTGAACTGGGGTGTGCTTCCCATGAGGTAGGCCCCCAGTTCGGTTCTCGCCCCCTGGTTCAGCCGCTGGCTCCAGGGTTAGTGCCTCCCATGCTGGAGGCCCCCAGCCCAGTTCCCGCCCTGCATGGTCCCCACCCACCTGTGTGGAACAAAACTGTCAAAAACTGATAATATACAACTATGGAGACTGCTCTGGGCCCTCCCCCCTTCTCTGTGTCTCTTTCTGTCTCTGTCAAAAACAATAAAATAAATATTTTAAATAATTTTTTTAAATGAAAAAAACATGAGAGAGTATGCTTTACTATTTGACTACTGCTATTTTTCCTAGCATTCCTAAAAATATCAGATATAGGGCAAGCACTCTCATCACAGAGATTTATTAAGAAAATAATCACATTATATATATAAACCAATGTATAAAATAAAACGTGTTGTATATATAACATGTAGGTGGTGAGAAACTTGAGCTTGCTTAATCTATAAAACCTCTCTCCACAACAGCTCATAATAATTTAGATTGCCTTGAATTGGGTTTTAAGGCCTTTGAGTACAATTGCTATGTTGAATTTCCAAATTCCTTCCACCTCACCAATTCATCACTGCTCTCACTTAGATTGCTATTCTCTGTGCTAACATGCACTGCACTAATGCCCAAATACCCAGGATTTGAGGTTGTTGTTGTTGTTGTTGTTGTTTTACCTCCTGTCTTTCAAGAAGTTATTAATATTATCTGCTTATTCTCTACATGAAACACCACTGTGCTGATCAAGATATAGTTTTTCAAATGAAATTCTTGCTTTCTCCTAATCTATTTCTTCCAAAGGTTACCATAGATATATTTTTGCAAATTTTAAATTTTATCTAAATGGATTAATACATATATACTAATTTAATCTGGTGTTATTCTTTGCATTGTTGGAGGAGGTCATGAAGAGGACATGACTGCCAACTGACCAACAAGTTGGTCCCAGGTACGGTAATTGGAGGCTGCTTACCCCTCCCCTGTCTTTGGAATATATATTCTGCCCACTATTGCCGTAGTAGGAGCCACTTCAAGGACACAGCCTGAGACAATAAAGTATTATAGAGACTATCCACACCTTATATGTAACTGAACTCCATTAAGCCTTCTGTACAAACTCTTAAGATTCTGGCAGGTGGTGAAGAGATCTTGGGCCCCCCAAGACAAGACTCATGTCTATAATCAGTTCCCTTGCTTATTAAAACCACCACCTGCCAATCTGGAGCAGTCTGCATCTTTTCTTGATCTCTCCTTGCCTTCTCTGTATAGGAGCCAATGTCTAATTTTACATCAGGAGTTTAAAAACCAGCACACATTATGGCTGTGAGTTCCTCTTTGGATATTGAGTACAGTAGTAGAGGCATATTGTCTTTCATTACTGTGTAGGAGGCTTCTTAACCTAGGCACTATTCACATTTTGGACTGACTAATTCTTTGCTATCAATGAGTATCCTATGCACAGTAAGATATTAAGCAAGATTGCTAGCCTGAATTCATCAAATGCCAATAGTAATCCTCAAGCTGTGACAACCAAAAATATCTCTGGACATTTTCAAATGTCAGGTGGGGGCAAAATTACTCCTAAATGAGAAACACACATATTGTATTCCATTGTTAGAATGTATTATATTATTATATATCTTCTTTACTCTAGTGGAGATCTGGTTTATTGAAGTTTTGGTAACAACCTAGACTTATTCAAAAACATAAGGCCTAAAAATAAAGTGATCTTGCATATAAATTAGCATTTACACAATTTTTGTGAGATTGAGGTAGGTGGTGGTGGCACAGAAGGGAAGGGAGAGCAAATATAAGGAAATTGCCACTAAATGTTAAGTACAGGTGAGGAAGAAATTTCACAAAGCAGATCTTAGAGACCACACCTTAAAACACTAAGTCAGGTAGTTGTCAAGGACTCCAGGAAAGATGGAAGCTTCTCAGAAATCTATTAAGACACTCCTATCAACTGTCTTAGAATAAAATTAGAATTGTATCTTATACCATCCACAAAAATTAACTCAATGTAAATAAAGATATAAATGTAAAACCTGAAATCATAAAACTAATAGAAGGAATCACAGAGAAAAACTCCTTGGTATTCATTCTGGCTATTAGTTATTTGTATATGACACCAAAAGCATAAGCATCAAAAGCAAAAAATAAACATTTGTGTGGAACTAGATCAAACTTAAAAAAGCTTCTGTGCAGCAGAGAAGTAATCAACAAAATAAAAAGGCAGCTTTTGGAATGGAATGGGAGAAAAATATTTGCAAATTGTGTATCTGATAAGTTTTACATGCAAAATATACAAAGAACTTATTCAACTTAGCAAAAAAAAAAAGTTCATTTTTAAAAAGAACAAAAGACTTGAATAGACATTTCCCAAAGAAAATATACAAATGGTCAATAGGTACATGAAAGCACACTCCACTAATCGTCAAAGAAATCCAGATCAAAACCACAATAAGATATCATCTCACATCTGTAATAACAGCTATTATCAAATAACAAGAAATAACAGATGCTAGCAAGAATGTGAAGAAAAGGGAACTTCTGTGCACTGTAGGTGGGAATGTAAATTGGTGCAGCCACTACAGAAAATATGATGAGGTTTTCAAAAAATTAAAAATAGAACTACCATATGATCCACATCTAAGTACGTATCCAAAGGATTAAAAACCCTTATCTCTAAATAATGTCAGCACCTCCATATTTACTGCAGCCTATTCACAAGAGCCAAAACTTGGAAACAACCTACAAGTCCATTGACAGATGTGTGGATAATGAAAATGTGAGAGAGAGAGATTATATAGTACAGATTAGATGGAGATAGAGAAGAATAGAGATAGAATGAAATATTATTAAGCCATAAAAAGAAGAAAATCCTGTCATTATGACAACATGGATGCACACTGAGGATATTATGCTAAGTGACATAAGTCAGACAGAGAAAGACAAATACTTGCATGTGGAATCAAAAAATGACTACCCTCATAGTAACAGTTGATAGGTGTTTGCTAGGGACAAGTGGGGTAATGGGTGAAGGTGTTCAAAGGGTACAAACTTCCAGTTATACAAAGAGTAAGTTCTGTGCATCTAACGTAAAGCATACCATAATGGCTATCGGTAAGACTACTCTATTATGGAATGCCGGAATAGTTCATTGGTTGAGCGCTTTCCTCTCAATCAAGAGGTTCAGAGTTTAAGTCTTGGCCCCAGCCTGTGCAAACCCATCTGCTGAACTGTGACGCACTGGCAACCACCAGGACAGCTCACCAGTGAAGGTGCTTGCCTCCTATTTGGGAGGGCCCAGTTTGGTTCCCACCCCATGCAGCCCCACATCCACCTGTGTAGAACGAAACCATGTTCTACTAATGATGATGTACGACTACGGAGACTGCTCTGGGCCTCCCCCAATTCTCTCTCTCTCACACACACCTTCTCTCAAAAACCAATAAAAAAATAAAATACATTTTAAAAATAATGTATTATGTCTTTGAAAGTTGCTGAGAGTAAAGCTAAGAAGTTCTCAACAAACACACACACACACAGTAACTATGTGAGGGGATGCATGTATTAACTAACCTTATTGTGGTAATCATTTTTCAATACATGAGTATACACAGATCAAATAGTAATGCTTTACACCTTAAAGTTGTTATATGTCAAAAATCATTTATACCTAAATAAACCTGAAACAAATAAAAATAAAATACAGTTCTTTTTTCTTCTTGGTTTTATGTGTTTGTACTGAAAAAAAAAAAAAAATAGGCTGTTCCTCTTAATTTTTCTCTTTTGAAGAAAATATATTTTGTACTCTAGCTGCTTTGAAGAATTTTATCTTTATCTTTATTCAGCAGTTTTATATGTTCCACTTAGGTGTGATTTTCTCTGTATTTCTTTCTGATTGAGGTCCATAAAGTTTCTTGAATTGTTGGCTGATGTCTTTACTAGTGCTGAAAATTCTGAGGCAATATTATTTCACACATTGCTTCAGTTTTATTCTCCTCTTACTCTGGGATTTAAATTGTGCATATTTTAGATTTTTTTCAGTGTATCCCCTATGTCTTGTAAACTTTTTCCTAAATTTCCAATCCTATTTATTTTTTACTTTTTGTATAAGTTGTGGATAACTTTTCTTTGGTTTTTTAATTTTATTTTATATTACTTTAGTATTTTTTAATTGTTACATTTATTGGGGTGACATTGGTTGGTAAAAATTACATAGGATCCAGGTGTACGGCTCTATATTACATTGACTATATATTGCATTATGTTCTCACCACCCAGAGTCAGTTCTCTGTCCATCACCATGGATTTGATGCCCTTCTCTATTCACCATGGCCTCTACTCTCCCACCCACCTCCCCCTTTAAATTCAGGTAACCACTTAATTATTGATTGTGTCCTTGAGCTTTTTGGTTTTTGTTACTTTCAGATTTATATTTCACCTATGAGTGAGGTCATGTTTCTTGGCTCTTTCAGTCTGACTTATTTCGTTTAATATGATGGTGTCAAGGTCCATCCACACTGTCACAAATGGCTGTATTTCAACTTTTGTTATCACTGAGTAGTATTCCATTGTGTAAATGTACAACTTCTTTATCGAATCATCTATTAAAAAATGCTTGGGTTGTTTCCACAACTTGGCCACTTTGAATAGTGCTATGATGAACATTGGAGTACGCATATCTTCACAAATTAAGGTTTTCAAGTTTTTTTGGTAGATACCCAGAAGAGGGATTGCTGGGTCGTATGGCAATTCCATTCCTAATTTTTTTGAGGCATCTCCATACTGCCTTCCATTGTGGTTGTAAAAATTTACATTCCCATGAGCAGTGTATGAAGGTTCCTTTTTCTCCGCAGCCTTTCTAGCACTTGTTAGTCCTTGTCTTATTGATTATAGCCATTCTAACAGGTGTGAAGTGGTAGCTCATTGTGGTTTTATTTGCATTCTCCTAATTGCTAATGATGTTAGCATTTCTTCATATATCTGTTGACTGTTTATATGTCTTCATGAGAGAAGTGTTTGTTTAGATCTTCTGCCCATTTTCCAAAATATTTTATCTGTTTCTTGAAAGAATGTCTGTGGGATTTTGACAGGAATTACATTATATCTGTATATTGCTCTGGGTAATATGACTATTTTAACTATGTTGATTCTTCTAATCCATGAACACAAAATGTTTTTCTATTTCCTTGTACTTCTTTAATTTCTTTTAACAATGTTTTAGAGTTTTCGGTGTATAAGTCTTTCAAGTTCTTTATTGAGTTTATTCTTAGATATTTTATTATTTTTGTTGTGATAGCAAAAGGTGTTGTTTTTTCTTTTTTTCTTTTTTTCTGAAGTTTCCTATGTAAAATTGCTATGGATTTTTGTACATTTTGTGTCCTGCAACTGTACTGTATTTATTATTTCTAATGGTTTTCTGGTAGAAAATTTAGGAGTTTCTATATAAAAAGTTGTGTCTTCTGCAAAAAGTGACAGTTTAACTTCTTCAATTCCAATTTGGATGCCTTTTATTTCTTTCTGCCTGATCGTTCTGGCTAGATCTCCCAGCACTACATTGAATAACCATGGTGACAGGGTACATCCCTGTCTTAATCCTGATTTTAGAAAAAAGGGTTTCAGTTTCTCCTCATTCAGTATGATGTTCAATGTAGATTTGTCATATATGGTCTATATTATATTGAGATACTTTCCTTCTATACCTATTTTATTAAGTGGTTTGTTTGTAAATGAATGTTGTAACTTGTTTAATGCTTTTTCTGCATCAATTAATATAATTATATGTTTTTTATTTTTATTTTGTTTATGTGGTATATCACGTTGATTGATTTGCATATGTTGAACCATCATTGTATCCCTGAGATAAATCCCACTTGATCACAATGTATAATCTTTTTAATGCATTGTTGTATTCTATTTGCTAGTATTTTGTTTAGGATTTTTGTATTGGTGTTCATCAGAGATATTGGTCTATAGTTTTTTTTTCTTTGTAATAACCTTACAAGGCTTTGGTATTAGGGTAATGTTGGCCTCATTGAATAGTTGGGAAGTATTGCCTCTTCGATTTTTTTGAAAAGTTTGAAAAAAAATAGGTGTTATTTTCTCTTTGAATGCCTGATCAAACTCAGTAAGACCATCTAGTCCTGGACTCTTGCTGTTGAAAAGGTCTAAGATGATTTTTTTGATTTTTTTATTGGTAATTGGTCTATTTAAATTATTAGTTCTTTTTTATTCAGTCTAGATAGATTATATGTTTCTAGAAACATCCTTTTTTTTCCTAAGTTGCAAAATTTGGTGGCATATAGTCTCATAGTATTAGATTGTTTACTTTCGATTTGTTTTGTTTCTTTTTAAAGATTTATTTTTATTGTTTTTGACAGAGAGAGAGAGATACAGAGACAGAGACAGAGAGAAGGGGGAGGGCCCAGAACAGTCTCCATAGTTGCACATCATTGGTTTTCCATATAGTTTCACTCCACAGGTGAGTGCGGGGCTGCGCAGGGCAGGACCTGGGCTGGGAACCTCCCACATAGGCCCCGGCAAGAACTGAACTGGGGACACACCCAAGTTCAGCATATGGATCCCCATGGGCCGGGCCCAGGATTCAATTCTCAGGCTCCAGGGCTGCAAAGTAAACTCTTAACCTGCTGAGCCATCTCAGTTTCCCCTGTTTTCATATCTTTAAGCTCCTTTACTAGAGATTATTAAACATTTTTCTGAGTACCTTTGTTCGCAGGGGTACTTATCTTTCTTGAAGCATTTTTTTTCCTGGTGTAAGAACATTTCCCCTATTCCACATGAAGAGATCCTTCTTTTACTTCCTAGCTAGTGTAGCTGTAGTGTCTTACAATATTTTCTCTTGGTTATTTGGTTTTCTTACAGTGGGAGACTTCCTAGAAGATGGGCTTCTCTCTGTGAGCCTTCTCTTTAAGAGGATATGGTGGGCAATAGTATTTTATGCCTCCGAGATCCCACTGTAGTCAGAAGCTGCCATGCCTGTGCTTCACAGTTTTCCTGTGTCTCTCTGCTGACTTAAGCAGAAAGGGTGGGGGTTGGGTTTGTTGGAAAAGACTCAGATCTGTTTGCATCACAGGGTAATGGCAGCTTCAGGGCAGCAGATGACTGAATGAGGACTCTGGGTGACACTGGAGAAGCAGCTTTGGGAGAGGGCAAGGAGAAGCAGCCAGGTTCTGTGTCCTAGGCCACACAGCACTTTGATTGGGGCCTTACCTCATCAAGAGCCACTCTGTTCTTCAGCCACCAACATTCTCCAGTTCCTTGCACTCCAGCCACCATAATGCTTCCTGCTCTGGTCACTGGCCATATACTCCAAGGGCCCTGACGCTCCAGGTGCCTGACCCACACTCTGGCAGCCAGACCCACTATTCCAGTCACCCAAGCCAAACTCTGGCTTCTGCTGGCACCTCGCTCTGGCCTCCTGTATTGCACTATGGCTACCCACACCATGCCATGGCTGCTCTCCCTGTGCTGCTGCCACGGTATCATGCTAAAGCCAGACACACCTGATTCTGCAATCTGCCCTGTGTTCTGGCTGCCTGCACCTCTACATTTGTCCACTGCAGGCCTCCAACCCATCCAGACTCGTTCTGCACCTTAACTAATGCTCAGATGCTCCAACCTTAGTCTCTTCTCTGAGAGTCTCTGGGTCAGACTCTGGATTGGTCACGAGGTAGGTCTCTGTGTCATGTTCCATGATGTATCTCTGCACTGTTTCCTTTCATTTTCTTTTATTTGCCTCCTGTTCTCTGGTTTTAGCTATTTTTCTGTGTGTTGCTTAGGGTTTCTCTAGTTGGATCTTAGTTGTTCAATTTGTCCTTTCCAGGAGAGCTTTCAAGAGCTCTGCTCACACAGCCATCTTGTTGATGTCTCTATGTTATTTTTTTTAATTGTTAAATTTATTAGGGTAACATTGGTTGGTAAAAATCACATAGGTTCCAGGTGAACAATTATATTTCTATGTGTTTAAAGTATATTCTTTTTCTCTTTCTATGCTCTTGAATTTTCTGTCACTTCTTCTCTCCTTCTGTGATAGTGGTGGTAAGTTTATACCAACCTGCCTTTAATCAACTAGAAAAGTTTCCAGATAAAATTTAACCTAAGGGATTTGAGTGATTATGATATTTCCAGTGTAACACAATAACAATTCTTTATATTGAGGTGTATATTCTATCTTTTTAGTTTCCTAATTTTCCTGGTATATTTAATGTATTAATGTCTATTTCTTTAATTCTCTAGTAACTTCATTAATTCTTATATTCAGTTATGGTATTTTTTTAGTTCTAATATTTTAAGTTCACTTTCTCATAGGTTTTAGGTCACTGGTAAGTCTCCATCACTTTCTTTCTGTCTCTTCTATCTCTTTCTCTCCTTTGTTTTCTTTTCTTTTAACTTTATTTTATTTTTGCTTAAATGTAATGATACTGACTATATAAATCTGTTTATCTAGGTCAGGTGTGGATATATTTTTATGATCTGAATTTTTATCTTATTTTCATGCATTTAAAGACATGTCTGATAATTTTTAATTACAAAAATTGTAGAGACTCTGACTGATTATCTTCCTTAATGGAGAATTAATCTTCATTCAGACAGTGTATTGGTAGGTCACCCTGATTCAGTCAAGAAGCACAAGAAACAGAGTAGAACTTCGTAAATTTTATACTTTCTTTCGTTAGTTCTTACCACTCAGGTATGAACCTTCTTGTTAAGGAATGTGCTTTCTGGGATCTTAACTGAAAATCTCTCTTTTCTGTGAGGTCATCAAATTTATTAATCTCTACATTATTGTTTCATTTTCCATGGAACTATAAGAATGTTGATATATTTGCTCAGTTATTTAGATCTCAGACTATCAGACTATAGCATGCTACTTGGTGCCTGGACGTTTCTTCCTACACACCACACATTTTAGAAAGTACCCAAAGCCTTCTTCATAAATTCCATGCAGTTATCCCTCCACCCCCAGTTATTAATTTTTGAAGAGCCAAACACCAGCTTCCATCTCCTCAGCACAAGCAGATCTCCATGAACTCCACACCTTCACTTTTTTCTCTGCTTCCTCACCATTGGTGTGAAAAAACCCAGAGAGATAATGCAGAGAGAAAGGTAGAGCTACAAGTCTGCCTCTTTTGTCTCCAACATTCTGGCCTCTCTAGTTCTATTTGTCTTGATTGTTCTCTGATGCTTTCAGAGTTGCTTTATGTACTAATGCATATTTAACATTTTTATAGTTTACAGAAGGTTAGTGTGATATGTGCTACCTTGCTACAGTTGATAACAGAAATCACTGAATTATGTGTGTTTTCACTCATGAAAAATGCTGGTGAACACATCTCTTGAGTAAATGTGACATTCCCAAATGGTGAAAAATATTTGGTACAGTTTAATTTGTAGGACTGCCATTTTCTCTTTCTATGCTCTTGAATTTTCTGTCACTTCTTCTCTCCTTCTGTGATAGTGGTGGTAAGTTTATACCAACCTGCCTTTAATCAACTAGAAAAGTTTCCAGATAAAATTTAACCTAAGGGATTTGAGTGATTATGATATTTCCAGTGTAACACAATAACAATTCTTTATATTGCAGCAGCTCAAGATTTCATGGTTAGCCAACTCCCTATTATCTGTAACAAATATTAACATTTACAACTAGGTTATTTTCTTATAAAAAATACTCAAACATGTTGTTAAAGAACACAATATTTGAGCTTTTTTATAGTTCTTTATTGATGCTGTATTATGCCTGTGTTGAAAATCTATGGGTGAGTAACCCTCACTATGTCAGTAGAATATTTTAAGTTCTATAAACTGGGTTATTTAAAAATCTACTCTCCATAAGTACTTCAAATACCTATAACTTAGCTAGCTCAAGACATAATCACAGAGTGGAAAATGATATTCTGTATGCTAAAGTAGCTCTCTGAACAAAAAAATGTATATTAGTGTCTGTTATGTAGAGAAACCTAATGTTAATTTTTTGACTCTTAGCCAGTGGAATCTGCTGAGTCTATTACAGTAAACATGAGATTTTCAAAGAATTATCTAGAAAAATTAACTAATGAGAGAGTCCCCAAAACCCCAGAGGCTTTCTTACCAAAGAAAGTGCTTGCTGTGAAATGGGAAGAGCTGGTAGTATCAAGACATAAATACTTACCGGTAGAAATAGATTATTCTATATACAATTGCCCTGGATTTTATTCCTATTCATCCCTATGAAATAGAAATAGAAGTTTATGGGGAATTTGTAAGATAGACCGGCACTTTAAATCACATCTCTTCAATTTTACTACAAGTTGATATCTTATTAAAATCAAACAACAGCGTACTTTAGAGCCAAAACTTATTACAAGACCATCACACCAGAAAAAAAATATGAAACAAACAAAACAAGATAGAGTGAATACAGACACTTATTAAACATGAAAATGATCTGTATCCAGGATTATTTAGAGGCAATGTTTGAAGCATTTCATTCCTCAGTTGTTATTCCTGCAAAAAATATAAAATTATTGTTTTCTTTTTTCTAGAAATACAGTAGACTCATTGTTAACTGGAACTCAAGTAACTGACACTGTTAAGCAACTGGCAAAAAATAAATTAAAGAAATAATACTTTGAACAAAAATTAAAATAAATTATTAGCGTGTTATACAGCTGTACATCATGCAAAATCTGATTTTGTGTGAGAGGTGTAGAGCCTCAAAGCAAGCTGATATTTGTTCTTTTTTCATAAAATCTTCAGGCAAATTTGCCAGTGCAGCATCTTCTACTGATGTAGATCCAAAACCACCCCCATGTACTTCTCTTGATCCTGTCCTAGCTAATCATCAGATCCCAGTGATCCTGATTTGATATCTACCCAGTAATCTGAGAGTCTACTTCATAGAGATAGTCCATCTTGGAGCAGGAATTGAGTGCAGTATAGAGTAGAATGGCTTTTGTGAAAGAAAAAAAAAATACTAGGGAAGAGACACAAATAAAAATATTGATTTATGAAATTGTATATAAAAAGTTAAGATACAGCTTACACATGGGAGTTGGAAGTGGTATCAGAGTATCTATTTTAAGGAAACTGTTATTTCAATATTTTTTTCCAAATACAGAGGCAGGATAATAGGTGTAATATAGCCTTACCTTAAATTACAAAAGAGATTTCAATAAATTTCTTGTATATGTAAAAGAAAAAAGAAGAGAAAAAAAGCCTATTGTGCTATTCAATTCATAATAACATAAAATACAGGCAAATCTCAAACGCTAAAAATATTTTTTTATTTATCAATGAAGGCAACTTTATGCAACTAAATTTATGCAAAAGTAGATTAAACATCTATTATTGTACTTCTGATTGTTTTTCGTAATATAAAATTTACTTCTGTGCAATACCCAATTATTAATCTTTTCAAGGTACTGTATATTTTAATTAAAATAAATGACCTGCATAATGTTTGAATCTGAATATGTGAAAAGTTAATTCCTTAAAATGCAATGACATAATGAATTACTTGCATCAAAATCTGTTGTCAAATAAATATATATAGATCCAAATGCCTTGAAATATTTGGATATGCCTCTCCTGGTCATTTAAATAACAATCAATTTTATTTGGAACTGATAGCCTTTGCTACTGTTTAGCTTTAATCTTCTTATTGATCATTCAAAGCTTGCTCTGAATTCAGAATTAATGGACAATATACTAGAATACTATATTAATAGAACTGAATATGTGGAATAACCGTAGAAATATGTAAAGATGTGAGGTCATACCTGAACAGATTAATTTTACATTCTTCAGTTGATAAGAAGTAATGAGAATTCAGTAGAAAAACACTTTCCAAATAAGACTAACATTAAAATTCAGTGGAGAACTACTAGTTTTTTATTTGTTAATTCATTCACATTAAGTCAGTCATTTTCAAATATTTATCAACTACCCATTATCTTATAAATTAGGTTTCTTATATCTCCCTTCAGCTGCTTGACCACTTGATCATCAATTTTTTTTTATTTTATTTTGTCTAAATTTATTTTATGAAAGTCTCCTAATGTTAAAAGTGATATGCTCTGACCAAGATTTCAATACCGTAAAAGAATAATTTGCATTAAAAATGTGATATATCTTTATATAATAGTAGAACACTAAGTAATATATATGTCTTACTCTACTCAAGCTGCAATAACAAAATTCTGTGGAGTAAGTGGATCAAACAACACAAATTTATTCCTCACAGATCTCAAAGCTAGAAAGTCTAAGTTCAAAGGCACTGGCAGATTCAGTTCCTGGTGAGGTTATACTTGTAGACAACTGCCTTCTCGTTATGTTCTTACATGCTCATTCCTTGGTGATTGTGGGTGGAGAGAAAAATTTCTCTGTCTTTCTTTTCTCACAAGAACACTAATCCCATCATGAGAGTCTTAATCTCATGACCTCGTGTAAATCAAATTACTTATTGAAGGTCCCACCTTTAAATACCATCATATTAGGGGCTAGGTTTCAACATGTGGATTTTGAGGAGAGACATTCAACTCATAATGATGTTTATTAGTTTTATTAAGCTATGTTAATCTCCTATTGTTTTCTTAATAACCATGCACTCTTTCTGAAAACATTTTTGAATACTTACTATGTCCTAGGAACTGCTAAACACAGGACATGGGATCTCAAAGATCTCAAATTAATGGGAAATTTATAATTTGATGGCACAAATATGAACATTAACAGATAATCATAGTAGTGGTTAAACCATGTAAAAAAAATTATATATATGTATATGCCAGTGGATCATGGCTTTTCAAAAAAAACCCACTTAGAATTGGTATATAGTACTATGAAGCTGTATCAGAAAGTGTGTGGTGTTTACACAACCATATCTTTTTGGATGTACAGAAAGTGAGGATGGAAAGAAGATTTGTTCAGACTAGAAGGGCTTACATGATGTGCTAGAAATCTTGGCTTTACCTGGTAGACTGTGGGAAACCATATTTTTCGCATAGTGAAAGAGTTACATTTTCAGATTATTAAGATATTAAAATAATAGCTATGAAGTGCTTTTGATGTGCCTTCTCAAACTTTACATACATTAACTTATTTCACGATCAAAGTAAATATCAGTATTTTTTTCTACTTACAAGTGAATAAACTAAAGCTTGGTATCACTTATATTAGATCACATAGGAAACAAGTTATAGAAAAAAGAGTCAAATTTTAGGTGTTTTTTTTTCTTTTTATGAGTCCAGTAACTCTACTACTAACCTTTGCAGTATACAAAATCAAATCTCTCAATGTGTCTTACAAAATGTAACATACAAATATATAATAAAAATTTTTGGTGATGGCCTCCTCTTCAATTTGTTTTCCCCACCCTGTGGTTGGGACTGCGGGGGACAATGAATATCTTTTGAACTTTCTAAACATTTTTACTGTACTTGAAACAATAACCACAAGCAATAAGAAAAGCTAAATAATATCTCTCATAAAAATCTATTACTGCACTCCACTTCATTTTAATGTTGATTTTAAAAAAATAATAATGATATGCTCAATATCTTCCTGTTTATTTCCCTAGTGACTTCCAGAAATTTTTGGTGAGGTAGATAATAAAAGAGAGAATAAGTGTTACATGAAAGGTGGTAAAGTTTAAATTTATAGACACACTTTAAAAACACTTTTAATAAATGTTGACTCTTTTAAAATGCTTTTTACAGTTCATAGTGAAGGAAACAGATGATAGTATTACTAGTGTTTCAAACTCAATTCAATATTTCCGGTCAAGTTGACAGAGTAGGTAAATGCTGTGCTCACCTCCTATCAGTACCACATCAACTACAGTATAGACTTTAAAATAAAGGCTATAACTAGAGACAAAGAAGGACTCAAATTCACTTTAGGGTTTTTATCCAAAAAAAAAAAAAA
>PVKE010025585.1:0-22929 GCA_004027555.1 Craseonycteris thonglongyai | reverse complement strand
ACTGGTTCAGTCTGGTGAACAGTGCACATTTGGTAACTATTAGTTCCTTTTACGCTCCTTAAATGATTGAAATGATCATAGAAGGCTCAGCTTAACAGATTTGGAAGGTCTCCCATAACAATTTACTTTTAGACTCCTTTTCTTTATCTTACTGTCTTTGCCTCTTTTACTTTAGCACTATTTTATAATGTACTTTTATATGCTTTAAAACTATTCTTTCATATAACATAATTTGTTTTTATAACATACTATAGTTCCACTGTCACAGTTCTAGTTTGAGTTGAATTAATAACCAAAGTCCAGAGGAGGTGCAAATTTTGGCTCCTTTTGGGGATGCTTGGGGAGGCTCAATGGGTAGAGTGCTTGTCTTGTAGCCTGGGGGTCCGGGTATTAAGTCCCAGCACTGGCCTGTGTGAATCCATATGCTGAGCTGCTGTGTGCCCCCAGTTCGGTTCTTACCGCGGTGAACTTCCCATGTGGAAGGCCCTGGGTTAGGCTCCTGCCCTGGGCATGCTTCCCATACAGGAGGCCCCCAGCCCGGGTCCTGCCCTGCCTGGCCTTGCACCCATCTGTGGAGCGAAACTATGTCAAAAACTGGCGTGCAACTGTGGAGACTGCTCTGGGCTCTCCTCCTTCTCTCTGTCTCTCTGTCTCTGTCTCTCTCTCTTCCTCTCTCTGTCGAAAACAATAAAAAATTTTTTTGGCTCTTTTACCTGGTGGTCATATTGTGTTGTTTCACATGTATTAGGAATCAATATGCATTTTTTAAAAAACAATGTAAATTGTATGATACAGTAAATTAAAATAGTTTCTCTGGATATACTCTTCTGGCATTTGATTTTTCTTTTTCACAATTAATATAATTCTTGTGAATAAAATTTAAGAAAGAGTACCTACATCATATTGCATAACAAATGAAGATCCATTTATTAATTTTCTAAATTATTGGGTTGCTTGCCTTTGGCTAACAAAATTGTGCAATACTGGAATATCCAAGTAAAGTAGGATTATGACAGAGAAGAATAAAAATTCACTTGGTAAAAATGGTATATTTTTCTTGCATTTCAAATTTATTCAAGGATATTGGGGAAAAAGGGAAAGCATTTACAATAGTATTTTCTATTTTAAAAAATAAGTATATAAAGGGATGCCAGGATAGCTCTACAGGTTGAGAACTTGCCTTGCAACCATGAGGTCCAGGGATCAAGTCAAACATAGCTCCAGCCCGTGCAAACCCATATGCTGAACTTTGGGGCAACTGGAAACCGCTGGGACGGCAGTGAAGGTTCTTGCCTCCCATGCAGGAGGCCCCTGATTTGGTTCCTGCCCTGCATGACCCTCACATTCACCTGTGTGGAACGAAACTATGTCACAACTGATGATGCTAGGGAGACTGCTCTGGACCCGCGCCCCTTCTTTCTTTCTCTCTCACTCTCTCCCTCTCTCTTTCACACCTTCTCTCAAACAATGGAATAAATCTTTTTAAAAAATGAGTATATCATGGAGCAGAATATATAAGTCATGTGGCTTCACTAAAAATGACTTCAAAGTATAATGAAGCTTGTGACTAGCTTTTTGAGACTTCTGGTATAGCCACTTACCCTCTTCCCATTAGGGACACTTTGCAGATAAAGAGTAAAATCACTGTTGTGGGGGATTCAAATGACAGCATCAGGAGAAATAACCACACTGATTGATTGAAATGTATAGTAAAAGATGTACTGATGAAAATAGTCAAACATTTTTTTTTATACTCCCCATTTATTAGGAAGGAAAGAATCAGGTTCCTAAATCAATAACACATTCTTTAAAAAAATGTTTTAAATTTTAGAACCCAGTGTGATTCAATCCAGTGTCATCATCTGCCTTTGATACCTATAACATTTCCTAAGGGGAACAGGCTCCTGCAGATCACTAAAGACGTGCAGAGTTCTCATTTTAACCAGAAGCCGGTCCTCTCTTCAACTGGTAATCCTTTACCAAGTTTTTAGAGTCTACAAAGTCACTTGAAATGAACACTCTCTTTTTTGTTTTTTGTTTGTTTGTTTTTTATTTATTTTTTTTATTGTTAAATTTAATGGGGTGACATTGGTTGGTAACAATTAGACAGTATCCGGATGTACAAATCCACATCACATCACCCATGCATCGCATTATGTGCCCACCACCCAGAATCAGCTCCCCTTCCACCACCATATATCCAGTGCCCCCTCCCCCCTCCCCCCTTAACTCTCCTTCCCCCCTCCAGAAGACCCTCTGTTTTAAGGAGATTGTTCTAAATGGAATTCTGGTGGTGTTTTTCCACTTTCTTTCACGGTTTCTATCACCCACATGGAAGAAGTCAGACCACATAATATTGCATATGTGTTTACTTTTCTAGTTCACTTTCATCAATGTGCACTTGTCCCCTTTATTCTAACTGTGCGAAACCACTTGTAGAGTCTCAGATACGTCCTATATTTTCATGCCCATTTACCATAGCTTCTGCTATTCCCCAGCTGGTCCATGTATCTTTCTCACCGATAAACTCAATGTAAATAGTCTTTTCTCTGAAGTTCTTTTTGATGCCATCCTCCTACTTCCAGCTACCAGTAGTAGCTCCTGCTATCTCATCCCCATAATACCATGAAAATGACTATTTCACAGAAATCAATACTGTATTCTAAATATTTATTACTAAGTAACGTCTGTTCTCTTGAAAGTTTCTCAAAGACATTGCTACCTAGATTTTACCTTTCTATATTTAACAATGATCCCAGAGATTAACATTGAACAAATATGGATTTAATAAAAATTAAAATATACTGACTATTTTAAATCTACACATAGAGTTAATAGAATTTTATGTTGCTAAAATAGGCGGACATGGTCTTCTGGAAGTAGACCCATGTTGATTTTACTTTTACGTTTTCCAAATGCTAGCTTTGTGATTTGAACAACTTATAATACTTTACCTTTCTGAGTTCACTTTCTCATCTATGAAATATTTTAAAATAATATATACTTCATAGACTTATAGTGAAGCTAAATAACATACTTAAAATCAGCATAGGGGAAGCTGAGATGGCTCAGGAGGTTAAGCATTTGCTTTGCAGCTCCAGAGCCCAAGGATTGAATTGTGGCTCTGGCCCGAGAGGACCCATATGCTGAACCGGGGTGTGCCCCTAGTTCAGTTCTTGCCGGGGCCTATGCAGGAGGCTCCCGGCCCAGTTCCTGCCCTGTGCAGCCCCATGCCTATCTGTGGAGTGAAACTATATAGAAAACTAATGCTGTCAACTATGGAGATTGCTCTAGGCCCTCCCCCTTCTCTCTGTCAAAAAAAAAAAAAAAAGAATCTGCATAATATTTGCTACACTAGGCAATAAGTGTTAGTTTCTTTCCATTACCTCTCCAAAGACTTGAACAAAATAAATGTTCTTTGTTTGTTTAATCCCATGTCAAGCAGAAAATTAAATTAAATGAAAACCTAAACCCCCAGTTCTCTAAACATTGTGGTTAATTTTTATTGCTGTGTATGTTCTGATAAACAACCAAGGCCAAATGTCTGTGTTTATGCTGATATGGGGTTGAAATGGCTAAGTCTCAGGCCAAAGTTGATTATTGTACATGGGACCCTCCACTGTGGCAAACTTTCCATCTTTTCTACAATCTGGCCTTGATCCAAGAGTTCACAAAATAGGTACTGTAATTAAGCCAGTCTGAAATCTGTAATATTTCTGTATCTATGTAAAAATGAGTCTGTACAGCTGGCTTGGTAACTGTGATACACTGTGAAATTTCTTCATCCAACATGTTTTTGAGCCCACTTCCACCCACGGGTACAGGACACACCAGTCATAATGGGATGATATTAATCTTGATCATGTGGGGACACTGAGTAGATCAGAAGTTGGAAATTCTCCACACACAGACACTTAAATTATTTTGCTTACAGGTTAGCCTAAGTTGTGTTTTGCTGTTTTATTTTCAAACAGAAAGATTTTATTTTGCAAAAGGATATATGAATTTCCAAGCATTCTCTTGATGGAGTTGGGAACATGTGGGAGAGCTTCAGGGAAGTAGGGCCATTAAAAATGGAAGTTCTGGGCTCTGTCTTAGTTAGAAAGCAAAACACTTAGGTCGTTGTGCATCCAGTGACAAGTAACTTGGTGAGATTGGAGATAAGGAGCTTTAACCTTTTTAAATAAAATCAGGAATATTTTTAAGAATGAGAATTATGACCAACTTTGCAAACTATAAACTGTCAAAGAACTTGCAAAGCTAAGATTTAGCTAAAGTAAGTGAAGGCAACAGAAATGGGACTATGATTAAAAATATGTATTCACTTGTTATTTTAGCCCAAATAGTTAGACCCTGATATTTGGGGGTCATGGAAATTCTGGACCAAAGAAGATTGCTCACACCTTTCTAATGAATTAGTTAAAAAGTGCATATCAGCTGTCGATATTTTGCATTAGGAAGATGAGCTATTATTGGAAGACTCTAGGTAGTGACCATCGCATAATTCGATACATGGTCCAAATGCCAGAAACTTCAGTGTGCACTGAGGATTGATTTCTCATAGTGCAGGATAAGTGGGGACTTTAGACCTTTTTTATGGAGACTTATACAAAATAGAAGAGAACTTTTCCCCAATTTCTGCATGCTTGACCAGAAATGAGGAAAGTGTAGTCAACTTGATTTATAACCTATAGCAAAAGAGACTTCTTGACCATATACAAATCTTGTCAGACATAGTAAGTTTTATTCACTTTTTTTATGACAATGATTTCTTTTTCTATAAGAAACCGAGGAGCATTTCTATTTGAGAAAGTTTCATGTTTGTCTTTCCAATAATTTCTTTTTTGAGTTTAAATGCTGTAATTAAATTTTGGAAAGAGAAGGAAAGGAGATTTAAACCAGCCTGAAAACTTCTTGCTGTCTGAGAGCTGACTCTGGGAAAGGGTTCATTTTTGAAATGATAGCTTAGATTTGGTGTCTCTGGTAGCATATGCTATTGGTGTCACTCTATCAGACAGTAGCATTTAGCTCTTTCCTCCATTTACATTTGTAGTTGTCTTATGTTCATAACATCATTGTACTAAGCGAAAGAGGCCTGCCTCTATACACGTTCCTCCCTATAACAACTCCAATGCAGGACAATTTTTGTAAGTATTTATTTATTTTGATTATAAAATTATAATACATGTACAGAATTAAACATTTCAATGGAAAAAAGCATTAAACTACAAAATAAAATATTCTCCTTCCATTAGTCATAGCCTTACTTATAAGAGGCAACCAACTTTACTCTTTCTGATCTTTTCTGTGGTATATTTATAATACTAAATTACATATGTAACATGATATCTTAATTTGTCAACTTTAGACTGTATTTAGTCCTGAATATGAAAGATGAGGAATCTAGCCCCATTTCCATCTCTTCTTTCATTGTCCATCTGTTATAATTTTTTATTCTTCTAAGGGTTAACTTAACCGTTAAATGAAACACATAAATATGTTTCTTGACTCATCAATTTTAAACAGAATCCATTGACTTCACACAGTCTTAGATAAGGAAATAAATGCACGAGCATTTTCTCCTACTTCTCTTTCTTCATTTTTTACTCCCAGCCTGTGGGCTGCACCCTTACTTTTCAATTGTCAAAATTGATTTCATTCATTCTGCTCTGTAACTGTAATGAAGTTTTTTACTTTAAATTAATTGAAAACCAGTAGGCAGAATTTATAATATGTTTGTATTGCAAGAACCAAATAGTATGATTATGCTCATAGGGAAAGAAATGTAATCCTGTGTTATAAAGCTCTTCACTTGATGAACAGTATTCCAAGTTTCAAAGTCAATGGAGTTTTTTACTCTATACTCCATAACTAATGTGAAGTCGTGCCAAATCGTATTTTGTGTTCTTATATGGGCCATACGTTTCTTCCACAACTTTTTTTTTGTCATACAGGACAGGGGAAAGAACAGTTTGCCCTAGATTTTCCACATCCACTCCATTAGCAACTGTTTTGTTTACAGCCCATTTCTGCTTTCTGGCTTTAGCATCAGCTGAATTTCATGAGCACCAGTGGGGGTGGTTACTGGCCCTCTCAGCGTGACCTACTCTTGTAGATTTTCAGTATACAGTCTTTTCTGTTGGGGTCTATTCGCTAATCTGATCCCATCTGCACTCTTCTTGAAACTTACCAAAATTTTTAATTTTTTAGATCTTGTATTTATTTGGTTTCTCCAGAGAAACAGAACCAGTAGTATATCTGTCTATCTATCTATCTATCCATCCATCCATCTATCATCTATCTATCTGCCTGTTTATAATATGTATATATGATATATATATATATATATGTATATATATATATATATATATATTTGATCTATCTATCTATCATCTAACCTATATTTTTTTTATTATAAGGAATTAGCCCACATAATTATTATGGAGGCTGAGAAATCCCAAGAACTATAGTTGGCAAGCTGGAGACCCAGGAGAACCAATAATGCAAAATGTAAGGAAAAGAAGGAAAAGAATATTCAATTAAGTAATTTGTTGAGTACCTCTTGATGAAAATATTGCAGGTAAATCTTCTCAAGAATAGTGGTTTTTTTGTTTGTTTTGTTTTTATGGTAGTACTAAGAATAAAAATATAATGTAGTCTTTGTCACATATTCCTCACATGCACTAAGGATGACCCTGGTCAAGGCTTGAGAACCAGAAGAGCAGTTGCTATTAAGTTCCATTCTGAGTCCAAAGGCAGGAGAAGACCTATGACCCAGCTTGAAGGCAGTCAGGCCAAGAGAGTGAATTCTCCCTCAGCCTACTGTTCTAGTCAGGCCTTCAGTGGATTGGATGAGGGTCACCCACTGTGGGAAGAGCAATCTTCTTTACTCAGTTTAACAATCCAAATGTTAATCTCATCCAAAAACACACCCATAGACACACCCAGAATAAAGTTGAATCAAACATCTGGGCACCCTGTGTTCCAGTCAAGTTGACACATACAATTAACTGTCACAGATTTTCTTTTCATTATATATTATTTTATGATGCTTTCATGGGTTTTGAAGGAGCGATAAACACTGAGCATTCTTTTGAGCTAGACTTGCTGCTGGCTTCCTGGTGCTAGTCTGGTAACCACTGAGATTATTTATGGTGTGCTGTGCTCATCCCACTTTCTTCTCTGTACTGAAAGGTCTAGAAAATGCATTCCTCAAATGCTCTTACTGACTGGTTCTTATGCAGTTTTGCCAGTAGGAAACATTTCAGTGGGATTGTAAGGACAATGAAGGGTAAAATCTTTCTGCTTTTAGTTCCAGAAGGAGCGATGGCCAAAAGATTAAGGTGGCTGTGAGCGACTGACCTCCAGCAGTGTCTGTCGGTCGTAGAATAGCAGGAGGCAGTAGTTAGAACGTCAGCCACCATGGACTCCAGTGGCTTTGGTGGCAAATGCAAATGCATATTTCTAGACTGTATAATGCCCCTTGTTCCACTCCTACTCCTCTACCCAACTAAAATTTCATAACCAATATCTTGTACTAAATTTGCTTTATTTGAAATTTTCAGAGTATTTCTGTTTTCCAGATTGGACTGTATCTGAAACCTACAAACTAGTGAAAACTTGTTCACTAATTTTAGTTGCATGCTAAGTTAGGATGACATTTCTTAACAGAATATCCTCACACCAACCTGGGAGGAAAAGGATCAGCTTAGGAAAGTCTGATTCCTTGGAAAAGTCTTTGCAGAAAATCACCAAGCATATCTTCCAGTTCCCAGTATTCAATGTGAGGTTTTAGAGATTGCCACTTTTGCTTTGGACTGTAATTTCCAGCAAAGTTGTTCTTAAACAAGAAATTCTTACAAATGTGTAAAGGAATAACTAACATGTTTGAGACATTTGCATATTTATCCATGCATCTCTTTTCTTCTGGGTTATGTTATCTGAGCCATGTAACCCAGATCTAAGACTCATGGAGCTTGGCTCAGACAAAAATGGTTTTCTTATGCACTACCTGCTTGCTTTTGCTATTTCTCTGCTCTTTGACAATCTTCCCTTCCTAGTTCTGCGAGAACCCCAGGTAAGCAGTAAGAAGTGTAGGGTGAACACACACTGATGTGCTCTGAGAAAACCGTTAAGCCCTTGAGTCATCCCTCTTCAAGCTGACTGTAGAGTCACTTCAAACACATACTTTAGGGTCATATTCCACCAGCTACCATTCGATTTAAGTTTTAATATGACACCATGTGTCTTATTGTTGTATTTAGACGTAAAAGGAAGGTTTTTCTTAGACACATAATAAAGCACTGATGATGTGTTTGCATTATATGTGTGTGAGCAGTAGTCACCTACCACTTATAACGAGTTGTTCCCTATTGCCCAAAGCCTTCATCCAAACAGTCACAGACACCACATGTGTCCTGCTCTATGCCCAGATTGCTTTTATTTTAACAAAATAACGTAGCAAGAGTTCAAGTCTCAGTATGACTTTAATTTTGAAATTTCAGTTACCCTTTGCAGATTCATAGAGCTACCAGGGTTAGAAATACAACGACATCAAAAAGTAAGTTTGGTTACTTTGGCCATATAAACAAAAACAAGTAGAAAAAAGGAGGAAATGCAAGGGCTATGGGAAGTAATAGACCATTTGCCAGGTATATTTCTTCATCTTTTTAAATTGAAGCAGGGGCACTGAAGTTCAATATATGTCTGGATGAGTACACTTATGCAGCCCTTGTTGAATTTTCTCTGAGATCAGTGTAGTTGTGTGTTTTTTTTTTAATATAGATTTATGTAATTGCTTTTGACAGAGACAGAGAGATACAGAGACAGAGAGAGACAGAAAGAAGGGGGAGGGCCCAGAACATTCTCCATAGTTGTATGTCATCAGTTATTGACATTGTTTCGTTCCACACAGGTGGCAGGGGCCACGCAGGGTCAGAACTGGGATGGGGGCCTCTTGTGTAGAAGGTACAACCCCTGGAGCCAGGGGCCAAACCAGGGGGTGAGAACTGAACTGGGGGCCTCCCACATGGAAAGCACACCCCAGTTCAGCATATGGGTCTGCATGGGCTGGGGCCAGAATTTGATTTTTGGTCCCTGGGGCTGCAAAGCGAGCGTTTAACTTGCTGAGCCATCCCAGCTTCCCTTAGTTTTTCTTTTTTTAATGGAAATTTTAATTGGCTAGACAAAACTCTTATTTGAAAATGTAATGTACTTAGTTAATAGCCATGTTTTATAGAATTCTTTCAGATATGTTTAGTCAGACATATGTAAAATGTATTCCTTGAGAATTATAAGTTTCTTGCAAAAAGGTAGTGGGAACAGACAAGGGTAAATAGCTAAAACATCTGAGAGATCCCATATGACAAGCAGTAGAACTGAACGGTTCCTGGAAAAAATCACATATTACAACACCTTCATTTTGCAGATATAATTAACAGGCCCAACAAGGTTTTTGGCAATTCAATATCACCCAACTAGTAATATCAGCACTGCATCTTAAAGCCATATTTAGAAATTAGGGCCTTATTTAGTGTTAAAATTTTTATAGTTCTTGAATTGGCTGTAGGAAAAGTCTTTGAGACTTGAGATGGAAAGGTTTGGGAACATGCTGAATACTAACCAACATCATTCATGTTCCTGAGCTTCCCAGGGTGCCCAAGTGAAAACATACATTTAGTTTATGAGGATATATGTTAGTAAACAATATGTCTAAACATCCTTTGTATGAGAAACAGAAGGTGTGCAGATGGCAAACAACTTTATAACCCAGAATTAAGACATATGTTGTGAAATATGTAAGTATAGTTAAGGGTATAATAGATGATACAACTGAAATCAGAACTTTCTTTTTTTCCTATTGCTTAAATTATCCCATAATTACTAATTATTCTTAAAGTAAAAAAGGCATGTATAGGGATTTCCATATAAAACAAAATCATGTATTAGCATATTTCTACTTTAATCTCCTGTCAGTAGTCTCCTTAGCTCCAGCACGTAGGAGCTTTCAGCTAAATGGTGTAAGAATGCCTAGTGTGTGAAGCTCCCTCAGTCAAGAATCTGTGAAAATAATGCACGAAAGGGGAGCATGTGAGGAAGCCGGAAATCCAGAGGGGGTAGAATTCACTGGGTCAGGTGCCGGGCGCCATTTGCATATGTACATGTGAGGGAAGATTCTTCTCTATTTCAGCTGTGTGCTTACTTTCTTCAGTCACAATCAACAGAAGAGAATTGGAAATCTTTAAACCTGGGGTTTGGAGCTGCAGTATTTTCCCACTCAAGTCTTTCAATTACTCAACTGAAATGCCTGCTTCTTGGATCTGCTTTCCATATGGACGGCAGGACAGGGAGAGAGAAATGGAAGCACGGAGGAAGAACCCTCTGTGCTTCACTAAAGGTCATGGGAGTCGAGTTCATTGTGAATTGAGTGCCTGTAAGATGAGGGGATACTCGGGCTCCAGAATATGAATCAATGCCCAGGATGTCAACTTTTTTCTTTATGCTGACCTGAGCTCCAGAGGAGAGGAGGAGTACTGGTTTTTGTTTTTTTAACTCAAAGGTGTATTTCTCCTCTCTGTCACATTTCAAGCCACTCAAAATTATCCAGGGTGCAATTTCCATGAAGCAAGACCAAAGGCCCTTGACAATCACAAAGAAGGGGATTTTCTCTCTTCATTGATGTGAACAGGGCCTTTTCTTGTCTCTGGACAACTTCTGTGAAAATATGGCACTTGGAAGCTCTAGGGTATAGTTTCTTTCTTTTTCATCTTGTCCCCCTTTTCTTTCCTTTGTGAGTTAATTTTTCCTTATAGATAAGAGACAAAGCAGTATGAAGGATTTGGCCTGGTATTGAGGGAAGCAGTTGAAATACTGGAAAATTGGACAGAGAGGATAAGAGCCCCTTTACAACCCCTATGCAAAAGCCTCTGCAGGAAATAGTGTTTTAGCAACCCCCCCCCATGAGTTTAGTTGTATTTCTTCTGTCACTTCATCTTGCTTCTTTGAGCTTAAGCAAGAGAGCATATATAATGCCGTTTCTGCTTCTTTCGGTCACAAGTACAAGGACTGAGTTGGGACTTAAATTACAAAGTTCTTGGGATGGGAGGGAGTAGAGAGAGTCAACCAATCAATTTAGCTAGCTAGCTATGTGTTTTTCAAATCAGAGATGAAAACCAACTGATTTTCTAAAACCCCCAACATGCAAGCTAATTTTTCCAAAATAATATTTTGGAACAAGTATGAACAATGATTACTATAGTAAGATGTAATTTTCATTTTCCTCCCGTTCTGAATCTGTTGGGAGGGTAAGAGCAAAGGTAAAGTTGTGTGAAAGCTACTGCAGAACAATTTCTTCTTGCTCCCAGTGTATCTGTCTAAAGGTATAAGGCTGCTTGTTAAACTCAGGAGCCTATCTAGGGATCTAATTAAAGTGTATCATCCTCCTAACATGTTGATTTAGAATATTACACTGGTGAAGCAGAAGCCATGAGAACTGTTCAGTTTCTTTGCAATTTGAAAGTGATTTTCTCTCTTTCTCCTCACTTTATTAATAGACACATGCATTTGGTCCTTTTAGTCTTTAAAAAAAAAAAAAAAAAGCCTTTATATAAGTGGTTTCATTTTTTGTCACAGTGTTCTCATTTTCCCGAGGCTGCTTTTATGTCAGCAAGATGTTAAGGCTGTTTGATGGACGACATGTTAGAGAAGAGGTGCTTGGCTAACTCATTCCTTATTAATCCTGGAATGTGGCAAGCTTCAGTTCCATTCAATAGAGTTTACACAGCTGTGCGTAAAGACACTGAATGAGGTCTTGGAGTTCACTCACTCAGCAAAATAAATCAATCAACAAATATTTATTGGACGTCTCATAGAACAAGATATCCAGAGTCGGAACATATTTCTATGTCACACAGAAAGAATTTAAGCTCAAAAACTTCTAATAGTCATCAAATATTGTGGATAATTATTCAGGAGGTGCTCAGAGGAACTAACTACGGTATGTCATGAAAAGATCTGTGTAAAATTTTGCATGCTTTGTGGAGTGATAGACACAAAGTCTAAAGAAACTTACCGTTGACTACCATAGGTCCCTCAAACAGGACAAACTGAACAAAGAAATAAGCATGAACAAAAGACTTTCTTTGGAAATACAGGGTTGATGTCTGTGAGTACATTTAATTTCTTCAGCTATACACTGTACAGATAAGCTATGACTAAAAAGTGGGACAGTTAAAAGAATAGCTGCCTTGAAGGAGGTTGACTCGGTGGGTCAACGTAGGAGCATAGCACTGAACCACACTAGAAACTCCACCAAAAGTCTTTATCAAGGGTTTTCAAGAAGCATTTGTGTTGTCTGTGGTCCAGGGGACACATTTTGGCACTCTGCCATGCAGCCTGAGAACACTGTTGATTTTTACATTTCATAACAGCTTCTTTCTGAAGTATTACTGTGCCAGGCACAGCTCTAGAAAGCTTAGGCATTTTTTTTTTTCCCATTGAATTTTTACGCTAACCTTTGAAAGTCGTTAGGCTGAACTCCAGACAAGAAAATTAAGACAAATAGGTTTAGTAACTTTCTCAGTGTCAAACAGCTGGTAAGTAGCAGAATTAGGATTCCAATCTTGATCTTACTTAAAACCCATGCTTACATCCATAACGCATACCTTCATCAACTTGTAAGAGCTTATCTTGCTTGACATCACGTCTGATTTTATGAACAGGAACTTTAGATTTATGTATGGGTAAGGTATGGCGAAAGCATTTAGAAATATGATGCATTTTTACACAAAGTAGATGTCATTTCTCTCCTTTCTCTGTGCTCCCCAGTCATGTATTTCATTTCTACATAGTTATTTACTTTAGGTATTTTTATTATCCAAGACCTTATTTCCTCCTCTAGGATACATCTTGATAAATAAGTATTTATTGAATGAAAGGGTGAATGAATATTTCCCCAAACACTAATAGCTAGATCCTTACCCATCATCATCAATATTATTTTTTATTTTCCATTTATTGTTTGGCCACAAAACAAGAGCAATAATGGTTAGATTTGTTGTGATGTCTAATCTAACTTCTGGCTAATAAAAAAGCTTCTCAAAGGGGGTAGGGAACTATATTTTAATTTAATTCTGTGTTCTAAGCATTATATTTTAGTGTTTGACTAATAGTCTGCCAAATAGTTATTTGTTGAATAATTTAGTCATCATCATTATCTGAAATGAAACAATAAATATTTATTCCATAACAACTATGTGTAAGGCACTAAGTTGGTGATGAGTGAAATGCAGCAAAGCATCATAATGATAGTGATCAATATTCATCACATACTGTGCACTGTGCTGAGTACTTTCTTTCCATTTAGTATTGCACTGAATTCTCCATAAAGCCTCGAAGAAACTCTTAATACATCAGTGTTGAGGAAACTGACTTCTAGAGAAGTTAAAAAATTTATTTTCCCAAGATCTCATAGCTCGTAAGTGGCCAAACCTGGATTGAAAGCCAGGTCAGGTATTCTAAAACCCAATAGTCTCAATTTGATAGAAATTCTTTTACCTGGCATTTAAATTTTTATTTGTTTAGGAAATCATCAAAAACAGGTCCAAAATAATTAAAGATGCTTCCTCTGTGCTTAACACATATAAATCCACATAAACTGACCAAACTCACTGTAGAGCCAAGCTTTGCTATTGTGGATGCTTCATTCCCTTGGAATTCTATGTTGTCTTTCTTGCACAAACCACACCCATAAATCATTGTCTACAATTTCCAGTTTCTATAATATTAAGTGGAATGAGAACTTAGAGACATTTGAAAATCAATTTCCAGC
The DNA here is from genome assembly GCA_004027555.1 of Craseonycteris thonglongyai. Taxonomy (NCBI): domain Eukaryota; kingdom Metazoa; phylum Chordata; class Mammalia; order Chiroptera; family Craseonycteridae; genus Craseonycteris; species Craseonycteris thonglongyai. Next base: position 9,101 of record PVKE010025585.1, on the reverse strand, counting down.
ACAAAATCATTTCAGGTTTCTATGAGTTTTTCCCCTCAATCTGTTCAGTTGCTTCATAAACACTGAATCCAAGAGCATTTTTAAAAACAACCTCTCTTTATCAAGTTTCTTCAAAGCCTTCAACCTAGTCCTCACACACACAGACATACACACACACACACACACACACACACACACACAAATCTCCTTTGAATGCATATTTAATAGGCTTACTCATAAGATTCAATTGCATAATTAAAAAAGCAAAAATTATGTCATAAATAGATCTGGGGATAACCACAACCAAGTCTTGATAAAAATTCTTCTGGTGGGAGCAGGGGTAGACAAAAGAGTAGTTTTTAACAATGAACATTCTGAGTGTTAAGGCTACAATAGAACACTGACTAATTGAGTTGAGTTTATTTAAGCAAACGTCTACTGTTTTACTCACATGCATTTTTCTTGAACAAACATTGATATAACACTTACTATGTGCCAGTCACTGTCTTAGTGCTTTACAAACATGAACTCATTTAATCCTTAAAACTAATATTATGATCCCATTTTACAGACTAGAGAGCTGATGCTCTCATACCTACCACGCCCAAGGCCATACACCTAGTAAGGCATAGAGCCAGGACTTTTTTTTTTTTTTTTTAAGATTTATTTTATTGATTTTTGACAGAGAGAAGCAGACAGAGAGAGACAGAGAGAAGAGGGAGGGCCCAGAGCAGTCTCTATAGTTGACATTAGTTTTCCATATACCAGTAGTTTCAGTTCAGAGGTGGGCACGGGGCTGCACAGGGCAGGAACTGGGCCAGGAGTCTCCCGCATAGGTCCCGGCAAGAACTGGACTGGGGGCACACCCCAGTTCAGCATGTGGGTCCACCTGGGCCAGAGCCGGGATTCGATCCTCCGGGCTTCAAAGCTAGCACTTTACCCGCTGAGCCATCCCAGCTTTCCCTAGAGCCAGGATTTTAACCCCAGGTACACTTTCCTAACCCTGTGCCTTCCAAACAACTCATTGCACCTCTTCTCCAAAAGCCTGCAATTCACATAGAAAGGTCACTTACACTTCCTGTACAAACTTGCATGTGATAATTTCCTAAAGGAGGGGTTCAGGAGTTCACAAACATCCTTTCTAGTAGTCACTAACACACATGAATTTTCAGTAAGCATTTGGTAAGCCTCCCTTTTATAAAAACCAGGTTTCATTCATTTTTCTTTTTCCTTCCCTAAATGATAGCAACAAACAGGGACCTTCCATGTTCTTTTGCTAAGCCATTTTCTCTGATCTCTTGACAACCGTTTCCTGTATGTTACTATTCTTTACGGTTTTCAGGCCCTGGGGTGATAATGCAGACCACGTGTAGGGGACTAGTAGGCCAGAGGAACACACTGAAAATTCTCTGACATGTTGTCCTGGAGGAGTACCTCAATCCTGTTATCTTTCTTCATGGATTATGCACAGTAATCCCCACAACTTCCTGATAGTCTGAGTTCAAGGTCACAGATTAATTTTCATCTCCCCCTCAAACTATAAGGTTTAATCTGAGACAAATATTTTTACTTTTAATGCCACATAAACTACTTTTATGGTCTTTATTTATAGGCCTATCAGAGAGGGGAATTGGATTTGAATTCTTAATAACTTCTGACCGACAGTGACCCTCAGAAAGTGGTTTTGTGCTACCAGAACACATGTCTAATTTGTATCAAAGGAAATGTTTGTGTTGTAATAAAAAAATTTACTATTTATTTTAAGTAGGTAATATTCACATGGTTCAAATAGCAGAAGTACAAAAGGTCCCAGGAAATCTCCTTTCTGACTCTATCTTAAAGCTACCTAGCCCATCTCTGGGAGGCACGTACCATGCCACATTATAAGCAACATTTTAAAATAAATATTTAAATAGTCTGAAGTGTTGATCAATAAAATGAATGGCAAAACATAGCTAAGAAGATGAATATTTAGTGTTGGATTTGAACTAAAATATTGAATCAAAATATCAGATTTTCTGGAATCTCCTTAGCATCTTAATATGTCTTAGAGTACAAAAATAAGCATTGTAACATAAAAGTACAAAGGTACAGTCCAGCATTTGGACTATAAAAGATGACTTTGCTAACCAGAACACATATTATGATGCATTTTTTTTCCCATTATCGTAATGAATTAGAATTAGATGGTGGTAGTTAGAGGAAGGTAATTCAATTATATTATGTAGTGCTACCCCTAACAAATTAATTTTCAATCTTATATTTTGATTCAATTACAAATGTAATTTGGGGCGGGGGGTGAAATATAACAAAGATCCCCAAAACTCTGCATGGAGATGCCTTAGGATAAGAAACAAGAATTGTTTCAAGATGGAGGAGAAACAGTGACACCCATAAATGGAACTTTCCCTTCTCTAGTCATAACACCCAGAGATGTGTACTATGCTAGCAAGTCATCTGTTGCACTTAAAAACAGTCATTCAAGAAAACAAAACATGGGAAGCTGGGATGGCTCAGTGGGTTAGGTGCTCACTTTGCAGCCCCGGGGACTGAGGATCGAATCCCGGCCCTGGCCCGTGCGAACCCACATGCTGAACTGGGGAGTGCCCCCAGTTCAGTTCTCACTGGGGTGAGACCCCGGCCCAGTTCCTGCCCTGTGCAGCCCTGCGCCCACCTGTGGAATGAAACTATGTGGAAAAACCGATGATGTGCAACTATGGAGACTGTTCTGGGCCCTCCCCCTTCTCTCTGTCTCTGTATCTCTCTCTGTTAAAAACAATAAATAAATCTTTAAAACAACAACAACAACAACAAAACAACAAAAACAATACAAAAACAATTACACAAAGAAACATTTGCTCCATGAGTTTTGTTGAAGCACCTATGTATTAGCTTTTAGGCAAAAGATGTTAAACTAGGACTTGGTCCTCATTACAAGCTAATGTGGTTCAGATGAATCTCAAGATTTCTGTGCACACATTAAATCAAATAGTTTTGTTTTTAATGAGCAAATCTGCTAATATTATGTAATTTATGTGATTACCCCCTATTTAGGCATCCTTAAGGTACCAGATTATGCTCAGTTCTATGGAGGGCTTGACTTGTTTTCACTATATATTTTCTTTCCCATAACAAAACAGCATTTGGTGTTTATAAGGGCATAATCTTCAGTTGGAACGTGCTATAAGATGTTTAACAATCTTCAATGTGAAAAAGAATGTGACAGATAGCAATATTTCCTATTTTATTTTTCAGAGAAGACACAGGATTTCATAAGGAAAACCCTCAAATGATGTGTGTATCTTTGGTTTGTGAATCAGAGCTGCCTATTCATAAAGGCAAATTTAACTTATAACTTAATTATGATTAGTCATCCTTATGGTGGGCAAGAAGAATTTGTTGAATTCAACAGAACATCTCCAAAACTCATTTGTTGACTATGTTATCCTTGCCCAACCCCCAACTGAATCATTTTTAAAATAGTAGACTTGCTTAAAGCAAGATTAGAAGGTATACATTTCATTTTCTTTAATTTTCCCTACTTTTGTTAGCGGCTGGCCACTGAAACAAGCAGCAGAGAGTTGAATGTGCTTAAAGAAATGCACAAACTTGATTTTATCAATGCCTCTAAATATGTGATTAGTGTAGAATAATGAGTCTCATGTTATGAATGCTACATTCTAAAAACTATACATTCTGAGTGTTGCTGATTGCCAGGTTTAAAATAATAGCTCGTGTCTGAGGTTTGATGTTTTGATGACATTTATTTTGCTATGGCCATCATTATCATCATCATCAACAGCATTATATAAAATCAGTTTGGTGCATTGTATACGACCCCAATTTAGACCTCACCCCATCTGTTAACAGTTATGTCTATGTCTATGCATTCCAATCTTCAATGGATAGGTTTTCTTGACTCCAACAAACTGATCTTATAATTTAGGGTCAATGACCCTGGTGATCAGTGAAACATCCATCATGTTTTATGCAAAAGCATGGCTTATTTGAGATGAAACACATGGGAAAAAAATGAAAAAAGTGATATGAGATAAAAACAAAACTGAAATCCTTATTGAGCACCTACTATGTGTCAGGCATCATTCTGGGTGTGAAACATGAAGGTGAATGAGGTTGTCACTGTCCCTGTGCTCTTTATGCACCACTGGGAGAAAAGAAAAGTACAAAAAGTGCTCTTATAGGAAACATATACAGATCTGTGCAAATTTAGAGCAGGAGATTTTACTCAGGCTTAGCAGGTAGGACATCAGGGAAGCCTTCACCAAGAAAGTGCTGCTGATTTGAGCCACGAAGAATCTGTAAGACTTAGCCGAACATGAGAGGCTGGGCAATGGAATGGTAGTTCTAGGAAGAGAAACTATTCTGTAAAAGGTGCTGAGCCCAAAGGGAGCAGTTGTGTTCCAGGAAATGAAAGACATTCAGTGTAGTAAGCGCATGGACAGGAAGGGGCACGTGGTGAGAGATGTGACTAGAGAGGAAGGCAGCATCCAAAGTAGATTATGTGGGACTTTATCAACTTGTTGGTGAACTTGGACATTATTATAAGAACAATGAAAAGGCAGTAAAAACTTCAAGAAATAAAATATTATTATGTTTGTATTTTTTTTAATTTCATGATGGCTGGAGTAGAGATTTCACAATGGCTGGCGTAGAGAGAACAAAGAAGTCATAGGCTAATAATTAGTTAGGAAACAATTATGGCAGTCCACGTGAGAGATAATGGAGGCAATAATGACAGTGACCACAAGAAGTAAATGTTTTTTAGAAATATATAGTGAATATCTATAATGATCAATTCCATCGGTGAATAAAAGTTGTGGTGGGTATGAAACCTAAGAATCATGTCTGAGTTCCTGGAAGATGAGTCAGACTGGGGCCAATGTTACAGGAATATTGTAATTTAGATGTTGGCTGGAAATCCAAGTGGAAATATCCAGAAGACTATTGGATATAAAGACTTAAGGAGGCAAATGAAAAGCTGTTGAGTTGGGATTCATTAGCACATAGTCTTGGAAGTAGGTGAGGTTATCCAGTCCATGTGTGGTAAGAGAGAGAGAGGCAATTCTGAATGCACTTTTAAGGAATGGATACAAGAAGAGGTCCTGGCTAGAAATCCAAACCAAACCTCTGTATTGATTGATTGGCCCCAACTGGAGATACAACTCCTAGGTGAAAGGTATACTCACTTCCTGTTCTAGGAGAAAAGATTTTCTTATCAGCTTAGAGAGGGCACCAGAGGAACCTGCAAACAAATCTTACTTAGTTATTTTCCTCCCATATTTCCTTCCCACCATTTGCTGACCCTGGAGGCCTAAAACTGCTTTCCTCTTTCCTGTCATTTCTCTACAACTTAGCTGTCCTTACATAAGATGCTATGGAAGTTGGAATTCTGAGCCACCATTTTGAGTTATGTCTGGTTTAGTGTTTTCCCATGTGGTATGTTCTGTGCCCATTAAATATCTTTTTATTTTTAAGCTGAAACAAAATAAAACAAAACAAAACAGAAAAGATGGATTAAAAAAAGTGGAAGAAAAATCTGAGGAGGTGGAGAAGATGGACCATGAAAGCTAAGAGATGGGAGCATTTCAAGGACAGAGCATTCAGTGATGCAGGGAAGTCTCAGTGATTGAGACAAATCCCCTGCATCTGACAACAAATTGGTCACTATTGACCTTGGCAATTGCAGTTTCAGTGAATAGTGGTAGCAAAAATCCAATGCGGGAGGATAAGATGTAGCAGGTAATGTAATGGCAACAATAAGTACAGGCAGCACTTTGTGAAAGTGAGAAGATAAGTATAACGAGTTCCTTTGCAAACGTAAAATTCCTCATATCAGTTAAATTTAAATGTTATTCAATATTGCACAATATTATATTTAAAATATAAATGGTTCTAGAAAGCATTTCAAAGGAAAGGCCTTTCTCTTCGATTTTTAAATATTTTAAATTTGTGCCCTTGCTTAATACCCAGAATTCTTGTTCAGCATATTTCTTTTCAACTCAATCCATTTCTCTTAACAAGAAAATTCAAACGTTTCTTCTAAGGGCATATTTGGCTTCACAAACATGTAGCATTCAGCCATGTCTGTCATCAAAAGCCTTTTAGATTGCTGATTTACACAGTCAACAAAGAAAATACCCCAACTGCTCAACACTAACAAAAGGAGAGATTTTGATATGCCTTTATACCTTCCCTAATGTCTTGTCTCATTTTTCCACTGGAAATATTGAGCTACCTTAAGTTTGACCAACTGAGACTTCTTGGTATACAGATGAGGAAATAAATGCTTAGAGAGCTATTGTGTGTCCAAAAACAGAATATATAAGTGAAAGAATGGATGCCAGACCCAAATCCCTGATTTAGCTGCATATCTCATCTTTCCCAATTGAATACATGCCTCTTAATGTTGATTGAGTTCCTTTCTAAGAAAGGTAAAGTTAAAAAAAAAAAAAAGAGATACCCTCTCCTTTATGATATTAATAATTATTAGAGATCACTTGAATTTTACATGAAATGCCAGATCTGTAATGTCTGCTCATGTTAAGGACTTCTATATGGAATCAAATACAAATTACTTCAGCAGGAGTGCTCCTTAGAATTAATTTCAACAAGAGCTTGTTTCCCTACTAAACTAAAGGCATGTTAACACTTCAGTTTGATGAGTTAACCAAGAATTTAAATAGAGATCTAAAAGAGTTCTTTAACTGCAAGTATTTGGCAGGTTCCCTAAATGTGTTGGACAAAATCTTTGCCAAACACTGTAGGTATTGGAACAATTCTGCTCCATAATAAGAAGCCACTCTAGAAATTAAGTAGAAAATTTGCTCAAAATCCATCTGTTGTTGTGGTTTTGAAATAAGAGAGGAAATACTGGCAGAAGGAAACTGGAGAAGAAATGGTTGAAAAAATACTAGAACCAAAATGACAATCTTGGCTGTTTCAATGAGTAGATTTGGGAGAACTATGTAAATACAAACACACACACACACACACACACACACAGCTGCAAGAATCAGTGGTATCCTGAAAATAATATGAGGATTCCTTTTTAAAAACTTGAGAAAAAAAAGGAAGAGTGTTTTTTGTGTTTCTCCTTAAATAAAAACTGGGTCCACATTTTCCATACAACATTGATTGAGCTCACAAATTATTTATTCTATAAAATCAACAATGACTTTTTATATATTAGTAGAACCTTTGTCACTATTTCAAATTTTAGAAACTGACAAAACTTTGATGTGTTTTACTTGCCTTCTCTCTGTTACTACTTTGGTTATATAATTTAAACTACATATACCTATTTTCTTACCAAATCTTTCTGTTAAATACAAGGTCCTGATTAAAAAAAAAAGGTATAAAAATGTATTTATATGGATAGAATAACAGAAAAAACAGTATTCATATAAATAAACTCACAAAAAAAATCCAAACATTGTAGGTAAAATAAGGTCATTTTCTAGATCGGAATATTAAATAAAATGACAAATTTAAAATTTAATAACATTAAAATACTAAAGACATGACTAATTTTGAAGAAATAATCATGATTGAATCTGTATCATTCAACTTGAAGTCTAAAAGACAAAACTGGGAATTGGGGGAGGAGCTGAGAATATTCTTGTCTGTGTTGTCTTGATTCAGTACATGATAGGGTACTAAACACAATGTGCGACAATGACTATTTTCTAAAGAAATGACTGTAAACAATGAGGATTTCTGTTTGTGTGGTTTACTTTGTTTTAGAATAAGAATGAAGGAGCCTTAGAAATAGATCTACTGTGAGAATTGAGGAAATAACATCAAACTAAACCATCTCACAGAAAGTGGTGGTAATATTTTAAAGATTCATTTTTATTGTTTTTGACACAGAGAGCGAGAGAAAGGTACAGAGACAGAGAGAAGGGGGAGGGCCTAGTGCAGTCTCCATAGTTGCACATTACAGTGTTCCCTCGCCACTTCGCGCTTCATGGTTTGCGGCTTCAGTGCTTCGCGGGTTTCCCCAAAATATTCATAAAAAAAAAAAAACATGAAAAAATACAACCATGTCGGCAGCCACATGGCGGAAAGGAGCGTGGTTTCGTGTGGATGCGCAAGAGAGAAGGATCCCTGCATGTCACACAAAGAGATGAGCTGACTCAGAGCACATCCCACGGGCTCTCATAAAGGCGCGGGATGGGTTTCCGGGGTGACATCGACCCATGAGAGCACGAGTGGGTTTATCCCTGTGAGTTGATGGTCTGCGCATCATCACAGCCTCACCTAGCATCTTCTCTTGTTGTATCTCGCCAGTCTTGTCCATGATGTTGACTGTCTCGCATACTGTATTTTAGTGTTGTGTTGGCGACAACTTCTTTTGTTTAAGCGATCACTTTTTTTATTAATTAAGCCCTTATGATGCCACCTAAGCGCTGTGCCCCTGCGAAAGCTTCCTCCGGGGCGCCCAAGAGGAAGAAGATGATGACCATCAGCGAAAAAGTGAAACTTTTAGATATGATCAAAGAAGGCAGAAGTGATGCATCTGTGGCACGCCATGACGGGGAGAATGAATCTACAGTGCGGTCCATCAAGAAAGAGGAAGCAAACATCCGCAAAACTGCTTCAATAACCTTCAATAAAGAAGCGACACGTGTGGTGACTCCGCGTAATAACAGAATTGTGACAATGGAAGCTGCACTGGCATTGTGGATTGCTGATGGCAGGAAAAAGACAGTGAGTTTGGACACTAATATGATCAGGACAAAGGCCACAGCTCTCTGCGACCTAATCTTGCCCGATGACGACAATGAAGAGGCTGAAGAAGGTGCTGACGAACCTCAAGCCAGTACTAGCGCTGCCAGGAGTGATTTGCCTCCTCGAGGACGAGGCTTTTCAGCCAGCAAAGGCTGGTTCGAAAAATTTCAAGAAAGATACGGCCTCAGAAACGTGCTTCTGTATGGTGAGGCTTCCTCTGCTGACAACGATGCTGCTTGTCGTTACGTGGAGGAAAAGTTTCCTAACCTCATCAGTGAGGGAGGCTACCTCCCTGAACAAGTTTGTAACATGGATGAAACAGGCCTTTTTTGGAAGAGGATGCCTTCGCGTACATTCCTCTTCAAGGACGA
>PVKE010025584.1:0-22930 GCA_004027555.1 Craseonycteris thonglongyai | reverse complement strand
ATAAAAAATAGTTTTGAACATATATTTCACTTATCTACCCATACCTCGCTGGAATGCACCTTATACTGAAACACAATGTATAAACATAGTATGCATTTCACACCCCTTCTTCCCCCTTAGACTACGCCTATGACAACAAGTCAATCGTGACACACTTTTAAGATAAAAAGTAGATCTTATATACAGAAAAGTTGGCCACCCTTGGTTTAGAGGACCTCTGGGACAGCAATATAAGTGTAACAACATTTATATCAATAGAGTACCAGAAGGAGAAGAGAGAGAGCAAGAGATTGAGAATTTATTTGAAGAAATAATGACTGAAAACTTCCCTAACCTGGAAAAGGAAATAGACATACAGACTCAGGATGTATAGAGAGTATAAATTAAGATGAACTCAAAAAGGTTCACACCAAGACATATCATAATTAAAATGCCGAAAGTGAAAGATAAAGAGGAAATCCTAAAAGTGACAAGTGAAAGACAGCTCATTACTTATAAGGGAGCTCCCACAAGACTATCAGAAGATTTCTCAACAAAAAATTTGCAGGCCAGAATAAAGTGGTAGTAAATAGTCAAAGTGATTAAAAACAATGACCTAAAACTAAGACTACTCTATCCAACAAAGCTATCATTTAAAATTGAAGGAGAGATAAAGAGCTTCCCAACAAAAAGAGAAAGAGAGAGAGAGAGAAACTAATTCATTACCACCAAGCCAGTATTATAAGAAATGTTAAAAGGACTTTTTTAAGCAGAAGAAAGGGAAAAACAAACAAATGAATATCATTATATAAATAATAAAGTGGCAATAACTATGTTCCTAGCAATAATCACTTTAAATATTAAGTGAATTACGTGTTCCAAACAAAAGGCATAGTATAGCTGAATGAATGAGAAAAGAAGACCCACAGATATGCTGTCCACAAGATACCCATGTCAGACGAAAGGACACACACAGATTGAAAGTAGAGATGGAAAAAGACATTTCACACAAAGGGAAACAACACAAAAACTGGGGTAGCAATATTTATATTGGACAAATTCGATTTTAAAATAAGACTATAATAAAAGACAAAGGACATTACTTCATAAAGAAGGAATTAATGCAACAGGAGAATATCACCCTAATAACCATTTATGCACCCAACACAGGAGCACTGAAATACATAAAGCAAATATTGATCAACATAAAGGCAAATATCAGCAGTAATGCAATCATAGTACAGGACTTTAGCATCCCTTTGAAACTAATGGACAGATCTTCCAGATAGAAAATTAACATGGAAACAGAGGCCTTCATGATATATTAGAATAAATAAATTTAGTTGATATTTTTAGATCATTTCATCCCAAAGCAAAATAATATACATTTTTTTTCAAGTGCATATAGAACATTTTCCAATATAGATCACATGTTAGGCCACAAAACATGTCTCAATACATTTAAAAAGATTGAAATTATATCAAGCATTTCTCTAACCATAATGGTGTGAAACAAAAAGTCAATTACAGAAAAACACTGGAAGGCACACAAAACCATGGAGGTTAAATAGACAAATGAAAATTAAAACACAAAAACACAAAATCTTTGGTGCATGGTGAAAGCAGTCCTCAGGGAAAAATTTATAGCAATGCAGACCTACCAAAAAACCCAAAACCAAAAATGGCCCCTAAACAAACAAAAAAACAAACAAACACACACACACACACAAACAAACCCCCCTCTCCCCACCTAAAACTCAAACAGTCTAACTTTACACCTAACAGAACTGGAAAAAACAGCAAACATGTAGAGGAGTTGTACACCTGGAAACTATATGACTGCTACCAACCAATGTCATCCCAATAAATTTAACAATAAAAAACAAACAAACAAACAGCAAATCAAGCTCAAAGTGAGTGCAAGGAAGGAAATAATAACAAATCGAGCAGAGATAAACAAAATTGAGACTAAAAAACAAACAAAAGAACCACACAAGATATCATCAAGTTGAAGAGCTAATTTTTGAAAAGGGAAGCAAAATTGAAAAAACCTTTAACCAACTCATCAAGAATAAAAGAGTAAGAACACAAATAAATAAAACCAGAAATGAAATAGGAGAAGTGACAATAGATACTACAAAAATACAAAAAGTTTTAAGAAAATACTAAGAGCAACTACACTCTAATAAATATCTGGAAGAAATGGATACATTTCTAGAAGCAGAATATTCCCAGGTTGAATCAAGAGAAAACAGAAAGTTCAAACAGGCCAATTACTACCAATGAAATTGAATCAGTAATCAATAAACTCCCAACAAATAAAAGTCCTGGACCACATGGATTTACAGATAAAGTTTACCAAGCATTCAGAAAAAAAAATTTACACCTATTCTCAAATATTCCAAAAAATCCAAGAGGAGAAAAGGTTCCCAAGCTTATTTTATGAGGCCACCATCACCATGATTCCAAAGCCAGACAAAGACATTCCAAAAAAGACCATTATAGACTGATATCTCTAATGAACATAGATATGAAAATCTTCAACAAAATATGAGCAAACCAAATTCAGCAACACATTAAAAAGATCATACTTCACAATCAAGTGGGATTCATTTCTGGTATGCAAGTTTGGTTCAATATCAGCAAATCAATTAGTGTTATATACCACATTAAAAATGAAAAATAAAAATCATATGGTCTTATCAAACAAATGCTTGCCTCATCCTGTGAACACATCAAAATTATAACTAAATTATAGGACAGCTAACCTGGAGAATCATCTGTATTCTTGCTGAATATAAATTTTGTAACTAAAAATATAAAAGAGAAGCCATGTAGAGACTGGTAGAAGGAGCAGGAATACAGAACAGGCAGGTTCCACACTCAAGTTTGGCTGTTGAAAATCAGGAATGATATCTCAGTCACAGAGGTTCCCCATGGAGGAGTGCAGGACCACACCAAGCTCCCAGCCCCACACTAGGCTCTCCATCCCAGACTACTTGTGCCATGAAGAGGAGCTCCCGCATCTGGTTGTAAAAACCAGTGGGGATCCGACTGCCCACGTGGGACATCAAGCTGAAGGAAATTCAGAAATCCTCTTAACAAGCCCATGCAAGCACCCACTCTGGGCTTTAGCAAAGGGATGGTGAGTCTGGGAGTGCTGAAGACATATAAGGAAAGACTAAGTTGAGCAACTTCAGGGTTAGGACTGGAGGCACAGTTGACATTTTTTGTGTATAAAGTTCTCCCCTGTGTAGCTGGCAGACAGGTGCCATCTTTCCTATATTGAGTCACCCTCACATATGCTTATGGCCAAATATGAATCTGAATTGATCTGGTGAGCTCTGCTTCTTCCATCCTGGTGATTCACTGTGACCCCACCATACCCAAGTCCACACTGCAGGAGGAGTTAGTGGCAGAAGTTTAAAGAAGCTGGCAAGTCTCTTTCAGAGTGACCCCAGACCCAGTAATGGTGGTAGTCATCCTCTGTTCACAGTGTATTTTCTATATGACCTCAGGTACAGCACAGGCAGCAACCAATCATATATTACTTTGTAGCTCCTATCAGGAACTCTCTGACTGGTCACATGCAGTGGCTGACATTGACCTGCACTGGACTCGCTTCCAAAATGCCCTCAAACCCACATAGTTGGAGATTGGCTTCGGACTACAGCAGAGCACCACCTAATTAGTCCCACATGTGGCACTTCCAAAGAGTGATATCAACAGGTACCAGAGACTGCTAGGACAAATCCTGCTCCATGGGATAAGCTCTACACACAGTAGCCATAGCTGTGTACCTGGCCAAACCCCACATCTAGTCATCTTGAGGGTTATTCCAACAGCAATCAAGGCTCAACTATAATGCGAGGACATACACAACTCAAAAGGGACACTCTTGTAGCACCCGGCTCAGGTGATCAGGGATACTATGTCACTGGACCCCACAGGACACCTACTACATTAGGCTATCCAGCAAGACTGGGAGACATAGCAGATCTACTTAATAAAGGGAAACAAACAGAGAGGCAGCAAAAATGAGAAAACAAAGAAATGCATTCCAAATGAGAGAACAGAAGAAAAACTCCAGAAAAAGAACTAAATGAAATGAATGACAGCATCCTACCAGACTGTTCAAAACAATGCTTATAAGAATGCTCAGGGAACTTGTGAGAACTTCAACAAAGAGACCACAAGCATAAAGAAGGAAATAAAAATCATAAAAAAGAGCCAGTCAGAAGTGAAGAATACAATAACTGAAATAAAGAATGCACTAGAAGGAATCATCAGCAGACTAGATAAATCAAAAGATAAAATCAGTGATTTGGAATACAAGGTAGCAGTAAAGACTCAATCAGAACATCAAAAAGAAAAATAATTTAAAAAATGAAGATAGTTTTAGAGACCCTTGGGACAACATCAAGCGTAACCATATTTGCATCATAAGAGTACCGGGAGAAGACAGAAAGCAAGGGATTGAGACGGTATTTGAAGAAATGACTGAAAAGTTTTTTAACCTGGTGAAGGAGATAAATATACAGCCCTGGAAGTGCAGGGAATTCCAAGGAAGATTAACCTTAACAGGCCCACACCAAAACACACTATAATTAAATTGGCAAAAGATAAGACAAAGAGAGAATCCTAAAAGCAGCAAGAGAAAAGCAATTACCTACAAAGGAGCTCCCATAACTCTGTAAGCTAATTTCTCAAAAATAAAACACTAAACACAAACAAACAGAAACTTTTCAGTTCAGGAGGGATTGGCAGGAAATATTCAAAGTGACAAAAAGCAAAGACCTACAAGCAGGATTATTCTACCCTGCAAGGCTGTAATTTAAAACAGAAAGACAGATAAAGAGCTTCCCAGACAAGAAAAAGCTAAAGATGTTCATCACCACCAAACCAGAGTTATAAGGAATGTTATAAGGACTTCTTAAAAAAAATAAATAAATAAAAAAGAGAGAGAGAGATCAACAAATATAAATAATAAAATGGCAATAACTACACATCTATCAACAACTATTTTCAATGTAAATTAATTAAACGCTCTAATAAAAAACATATGGCAGCTGAACGGATAAGAACAGAAAACCCTTAGATATGCTACCTACAAGAAACTCACTTCAGGGGAAAGCTGGGAGGCTCAGCAGGTTAAGCGCTTGCTTTGAAGCCCTGGGGACCAAGGATCGAATCCTGGTCCTGCCTGTGTGGACCCATATGCTGAGCTGAGGTGTGCTATCCACATGGGAGGCCCCAGTTCGGTTCTTGGTCCCTGGAGTGGACCCTGGCTCAAGGGGCCATGCCTCCCATGCGGGAGGCCCCCAGCCTGGTTTCTGCCCTGTGAGGCACCTGTCCACCTGTGTGGAATGAAACCATGTTGAAAACTGATGACGTGCAGCTATGGAGACTGCTCTGGGCCCTCCCCCTTCGCTCCATCTGTCTCTGTCTCTCTCTCTTTCTGACTCTTTCAAAAATTAAAATAAATCTAAAAAACAAACAAACAAACAAACAACTTCAGATTGAAAGACACACACAGACTGAAAGTAAAGGGATGAAAATTGAAACAATCAAATAAAAAAGCTGGGATAGCAATACTTTATACCAGACAATTTAACAAGAGACAAAAAGGGACCCAGTAATTGCACTTCTGCAGAGAACCAAAATGCTACTTTGAGGCGACATGTGCATTCATATGTTCCTTGCAACATTATTTACAATAGCCAATATTTGGAGGCAGCCTTGGTGTTCGTTAATGGAAGAATGGGTAAAGAGGAGGTGAATATATATATATATAATGAAATAGTATTTGGCTTTGAACAGGACTGTATTTTTCCTATTTGCAGTGTAATGGATGGACTTGGACAGTATTGTGCTGATTGGAGTATGTCAGACAGAAAGACAGATGCAATATGAAGTCATGAATATGTGGAATCTGATGGACAAAGTAAACAAAAAAGAAAACCAGAAACAAACTCATAGATACAGAGAACATTTTAATGGTTGCCAGATGGTAGGAAGCTGGGCAGGGGTGGGGAGAGGGAAGGGAAAAGGATTAACTACAAAGTACAAATTGATTTTTACAGAGTAGTCATGGGGATGTAGAATATAACATAAAAAATAGTCAATAATATTGTAATAACTATACATGGTGTCAAATGGGTACAGATTTCTGAAGTACAAATGGGCAGTTACAAAATACTCATGTAGATGTAAAGTAAAGCACAGAAAATATAGTCAGTAATATGATAATAACTATGCATAGTGCCAGGTGATTACTAGAATAGACAGGGGATCACTTCTTAAATTTATACAAATGTATAACTACTAAGCTGCACACCTGAAATTAATAGAAAATAATATTGAATGTCAACTGTAATTGAAAAATTAGAAAAGGGGCAGGGGGAAGGTAAAGAACAACAAATGGTCCAAATTTTCAGATATAAAACAAATAAGTCATGGGGTTATAACTTACAGCATAGGGAATATAGTCAATATTGTGACAGCGTAGTACAATGTCAGATGGTTGCTGGACTTATTATAGCGATCACTTCTTTAGGTATATAAATGTTGAACAATTATGGTGTACACTCCAAAGTGATGTAATGTATCTTAGCTATACTTTTTAATAAAAATCGTAAAAAAAAAAAAAAAAAAATTCCTGCATCCATTTATGATAAAAACTCTCAGCAAAATTTGAAGAGAAGGAACATATCTCAACATAATAAAGGCTATATGTGACAAACCCACAGTTAATATATTCGATGGGCAAAAGCTAATAGCATTATTCTTAAGATCAGAAATAATACAAGAATGACCACTTTCAGCACTTTAATTCAACATAGTAATGGAAGTCCTAGCCACTGCAATCATACAAGAGAAAGAAATAAAAGGCATCCAAATAGAAAAAGAAGTAAAACTGTCATTATTTGCAGACGACATGATAGTATATATAGAAAATTCCAAAGATTTTAGCAAAAATATGTTGGAATTGATAAATGAATTTATTAAGTAACAGGATAGAAAATCAATATTCAGAAATCAGTGAAAATTTTATACACCAATAACAAACTAGCAGAAAGAAAACAATCCCATTTACAATTGCATCAAAAAAATAAAATACTTAGGAATAAATTTAATCTTGGAGGTGAAAGACCTGTACTTAGAAAATTATGACATTGAAGAGAAAAATTAAGGAAGATACAAATAAATGGATGGGAAGCCAGGATGGCTCAGTGGGTTAAGCGCTCACTTTGCAGCACCGGGGACCAGGGATCGAATCCCGGCCCTGCCCGTGCGGAACCATATGCTGAACTGGGAGCTCCTCAGTTCAGTTCTCTCTCTGTCTCTGCCTCTGTATCTCTCTCTGTCAAAAATAAAAAATAAATAAAAATATATTAAAAAAAACCAAAAAAACAAAAAACAAACAAACAAATAAATGGAAACATATACTATGCTCATGGCATGAAGAATTCACATAGTTAAACTGTATATACTATCCAAAGCAATATATAGATTTAATGCAAGCCCCATCAAAATACCAATAGCATTTTTTTACAGAAATAAAACAAATAATACTAAAATTTATATGGAACTGTAGAAGACCTGGAATAGCCATGGCAATCCTGAGAAAGAAGAACAAAGCTGTAGGTATCATGCTACCTGAAATCAAATTATACTATAATTCCATAGTAATGAAAACAGCAAAGTATTGGCATAAAAACAACCACATAGGTCAGTGGAACAGAGTAGAGAGACCAGAAATACATTTATATATATGTGGTCATTTAATCTATCACAAAGAAAGCAAGAATTTACATTGGAGTAAAAACAGTCTATTCAATCAATAAGTGGTGATGGGAAAACTGAGCAGATATATGCAAAAAAAAAAAAAAAAGAAACTGGGTAATTTTCTTCTGACACATACAAAAATAAACTAAAAAATGGATTAAAGACTTAAACATAAGACCCAAAATCATAAAACTTCTAGAACAAAATATTAGAAGTAAACTCTGAGATATTACCCTTAGTAATATTTTTACTGATCTATTTCTTTGGGCAAGGAAAGCAAAGGAAAAATAAACAAATGGGACTACATTAGACTAAAAGATTTTTCACAGCAAAGGAAACCATCAGCAAAACAAAAAGACAACATACAGAATGAGACCTACATTATTTGCAATAATGAGTCTCATAAGGAGTTAATATTCTATTCAAAATTTATACAAAACTCATACAACTCAACACCCAAAACCAAACAATCTAATTAAAAAATTGGCAGAGAACCTGAATAGATATTTCTGCAAAGAAGACATACAGATGTTCAATAGACAGGGAAAGATGTTCAACATCACTAATCATTAGAGAAATGCAAATGAAAACCACAATGAGATAAAACTTCACTCCTGCCAGAACACCTCTCATCACTAAATCAGCATACAACAAATGTTGGTAAGAATATGGAGAAAAAAGAACTCTTGTGCACTGTTGGAAAACATCTGAAAATTCCTCAAATATTAAAAATGAACCTACCTTATGGCGCAGTAATTCCAGTCCTGGGTATTTATCCAAAGAAATCCAAAACACTAATTTGGAAAAATATATGCACCCATATGTTTATTGCAGTGCTATTCACAATAGCTAAGATACAGAAATAACCAAAATGCCTATAAATATATGATTGGATAAAGAAGTCATGGCACATTTCTACAATGGAGTATTACTCTGTCATTAAGTTAAATAAAATCTTACTATTTTCAACAACATGTATGGACATAGAGGATATTAACATAAGTGAAGAAAGTCAGACTGAGAAAGTCAAATAACATATAATTTCACTTACATGTGGAAGCTAAAGAACAAAATAAATGAATAAACAAAACAGAAATAGACTCATAAGTACAGAGAACAAACAGATGTTTGATAAAGGAGGGGAGTTGGAGGGATGGGTGAGAAGGGATTAAGAAGTATAAATTGGTAGTTATAGTCATGGGCATGTGAAATACAGTATGAAAACTATAGTCAATTGCATATAGTGTCAGATGGGTAGTAGACTTATTGATGGGGTCACTTCATAAATTATATAGATGCCTAGACATTACACAGTATACCTGAAACTAATATAAAATAATAATTAATGTCAACTAGGATTAAAAAATATATATATAATCACAGGATAGGGAATATAATTCAATGATACTGTAATAGCTATATATGCTGTCAAATGGGTAGTAGACTTGTTGGGGTTATCAGTTTGTGAGGTGTCTGAATGTCTAATCATTATATGATTTTGAACCCTGAAACAGATAATAAAAGAAATTTTTTTTAAAAGAGTAAGTCCATTATGGATTTTAAGTGATTTGGGAAGTTTTTATCAATGTTAAAGTGCACAAAAATCACCAACGGTCTTATTCAAAAATTCAGATTTTGTAGATCTGGGATGGGGCCTGGGAAGCTGCATACCCTGGATCACACTTTGAGAACAAAGGATGTAGTGTGCTGGGAGCTAATCGTTCCCTTAGGTATCCAGGGTGGTGAGGTGCTATCTGAGGCTGACAGCTATGGTTCCGGGGTAACTGGATGTAGATTAAGGAGACTTGAAATTGAAGCCAACTCTATCACTTTCTAGCTTTAATGAAGCTATTCAAACTTTCTAAGCCTTTCCTTTTTCTCCAGAGTGAAGACAACGGATTCCATCTTACTGGGTTGTTGAGAAGATTATAGCAAGATAATGTTACATGAAAGCACTTTTCCAACTATTAAGTATTAGGTTATAATCTGGGTTAGTCTGTGCACTCATTTGTCGTTGTGTAGTATTGAAAGAAAACTGCTATTGAACTTGAGCTTGGCAATATTTTAATTCCCTAAATTTGAGAACAAGGGATATAGGATTCCTGAAGTATAAAAGAAGGAAAGAGGGATGGATCTGAGTGCTAGTATGAGAAGGGATGTGGGATTTCACAAGAAGTGTAGCAATTTGGAAAATGGGCATTTTCAATGGACCTAGAGAAAAGACAGAATGTGCATTCTCCTGTTAAGTTTTTTCTTTTTTTATGGAATGGATTATAGAAGGATGATTCTAGGTGAGTAAAATTAGGGAAAGTACTTGGCACAGAATTCCTTTATTCCTAAAAAACAAATTGAAAAAAGAAATGTAGGGGAAACTGGGATGGCTCAGCAGGTTAAACTCTCACTTTGCAGCCCCAGGAACCAAGAATTGAATCCCAGCACTGGCCCATGTGGACCCATATGCTAAACTGGGGTATTCTTCCCATGTGGGAAGCCCCCAGTTTGGTTTTCCCCTCACCACTCTTCACCGTCCCCCACCCCCCCCACACACACAGTTCAGTCCCTGGCCCAGGGGGTGTGCCTTCCATTCAGCAGCCTGGTTCCAGCCCCGTGTGGCTCCCACCCACCTGTGTGGAAAGAAGCCCTGTCAAAAACTGATGATGTACAACTAGGGAAACTGCTCTGGGTCTTCCCCCTTCCCTCTGTCTCTGTCTCTGTCAAAAATAATAAAATAAATCTTAAAAGAAAGAAAGAAATGTAGTTCCACTTTGAGTAATACAGATGATCAAGATAACCTGATATCCCCCTGCTAAAAACACTACTAAGTACTTAATAAAATATAGCAAACATCCTTTTAAGTGCATATTCAAGCTCTCAAGAAAGGAATACAAAACCAAGAGGAATATGAAAATAAGAGCTGTGACAAGTAGCTGTTGTTTCAGCTACTTTTTATTTTATTTTGTAAACTTGTAGTAATTGGGGAGTTTGGGTTTGATAGTCTTTCAGGATCTTAGTCAAAGCACAAGGTTGTCAAGAGTGAATTGTTGGGATAGAGATCCCTCTCTGCCTGCTTAAAGCTGAGGCTCTTAGTTCCTGCTTCCAACATTCTGATGGCTCTGACTCTCACCTTTCTTTCACTTATCCTGCAAGTTATTCAACAAATGCTCATTTAGTGCCTTCTGTGTGTGGAACACTGTGCTAGGCACTGTAAGGAGGGGATTCTGGTCTTCTTAGGACACTGGATGTCTCAACCTAGTATAGTATAACAAAGTGTTTTGTAGACTGTAAACTTCCATGCTAACACGTTGTTATGGTCCTGTAAGAGTTGCCTGGATGAAGTACTGGTCTCAGCCCTGCTACCCATTGCTGAGGCCTTAGGACACTTCCTTCACCTCTGTTATTCCAACAGGATATTTCTCAGTGCCAGGATATCAGGCACACCCTCCTCAGCCCCAGGAAATAGTTGTTTTAAACTCCCCAGCATTGCAGCACGTGCCCTCTCATCCTTAAATGTTGGAGACCCTTAAGGAGAGAGGGGTATTTCGGTAGAAGTTCGCTCCTTGGCTCCCAGCCCTCCCATGTTTCATTCTCTCAGGAGCAGGCCTCCCCTGTGCCCCCCAAATCTGATTGATATCATGGAGATTGCCCCCAAACCACCTCCTCATGTAGTTTTTCCAGACCTACGAACATATCATGGGTAAAACTGGAGGAATAATGAAGCCAGGAGACAAAAGAAAGAGTGAAGGTGGGGAGAGCTGAGCCAGAGCTTTTGCTCGGCCATCCTCATGCAAGGGTTTATAATGGCCAGGTTAATACTATTCAAGGGAAAGACACAGTGCGGTGAAGCACGTCTCTTCCCCTCCCCCAACTCCCCCCCTCCCCACACCACTGAGGAAATTTTAGCAGTGTTGGATACAGTCCAGGGTCTGCAGTTGTGGGTGCTGGGGGCTTCTGGTTAGGATCCCAAGTGCCTGCTTAGACAGAGGAAAGAAACAGGAACTTCAGGGAGCTGCTCACTGACCCTCCCATGGGGGATGGAGTTTCTCCCATAGAAGCATCGCTGTTAAATTCTCAGGCCTGTGAAGAGAAATTCTAGTTTTTGAGTAATTTACGGTAAGTGGTAACTGTAAGTTCACTGAAAGCTGGGCTGAAGGGCAACTTTTTCCTGTAGTGTAATTATTCAAGAGCAGCCATTTGTCAGCAGAAGAACTTTAAAGGGCAAATCTAGCCTCCTATTCCTGCCAAAGAGAGATCCCCCAGGCTATAGTATGGTTGGAGCACTTCAGTCTACAGCTTATTTTCTTAAAAAAAATTTTATTTACTTAAAATTTTTTTCAATTATAGTTGACATTCATTATTATTTTATATTAGTTTCAGGTGCAGAGCATAGTGATTAGACATTTATATAATTTATGAAGTGATCCCCTGATAAGTCTAGTACTCAACTGACACTATATATAGTTATAGTTATTGCAATATTATTGACTATATTCCCTATCCAATTTGGAGCCCATTTTCAAAGCTTGGGAAAACTGAGCTGGTTGAGAGGCTTAGTACTTTAGGTCACTGGGGAGTCATTGTTGACAACTATTTACTGTCTAGTCAAGAATATATTTTCAGGTCATTTGTTCATCTCTGTTGAGTCTCTTTTGGGACATGGGCTACTTTAAAAGCTTATAGGCAAGTCCATTTCCCTTTAAAGACTGGCATCCTACTTTGTTAAGAAGTTTTGGTGCCAGATAGATGTGAATCTATACATCTAGGCATTGCTACTTATTAGCTACATAAACATGGACATAGCCCTTAAACTCCTGAGAATTCAATCACCTTACCTTTAAGATGGGAATGCTTGGCTTGCTCTGATGGAAATCAAATGTTTTGGGATTTTGATGACTTCTATTTGAGTGTGTGTTTTTTTTAAATAAACAGAATAAAATCAAGTCTATTCTTAGTTTACTCATCTCTGTTTTCACAAGAGGTGATGTTCAAGAATAGAAGTATACAGTAGGTAGACAAGGACCCCTTAGTCTATACTCTGTGCAATGGTTTGAGCTGCCTCCCTAGAGAACCTTGACTGTTGGGAATCCAAACTCAGGGCTTGTGTTATAGATATTGTCTATTGATAATATTCATAACACCTAGAAACCAGTAATCAAAAATAAAATGTAAACTTGGTTTGACTGTGTAAAAGTAGTACTTATGACCATCGGCTCTACAAATCACTAGCTCAAGCAATGTTTAATACAAACTTGGAGCGCATGAATACTTGTTGTGCAGGGGAAAAGGCTCCTCCCTCGCTCCCTTTCTCCCTCCCTCTTCCCACATTTGCTGAGCCACTGCCAGATGCCAGTTGCAGCTCTCAGTGCTGAGGGTTTGGTGGTGAAAACAACACAGAGCATCATTTTTGTCATACAGAAAAACATTAATAAATCAAAATATGACATAATGTTAAGTAGTGACAAAGTATTTGAAAAAAATAAGCAAATCAGGGAAAGGGGATAGAGTTGTTTTTCAATAGATCAAGAAAGACCTCTCTGAGTAGATGATGTTTCATCAGAGACCTGGATCAAGTGAAGATGAACCAAGGGAAACTGGGGGGAATTACCTCATTAGTCATAAAGCAGGATTGTCTGTATGGTTATTCTATAGGCTCCGGTGAGGATTTTGGATTTTATTCTAAGTGTAAAGTGAAGCTGTCAGGGAGAGGTATGATCTCATTTTTGTTTTAAAAAGATCACTCTGGCTGCCTTATGGAAGGTAGGCCATAGTAGGGCAGGAGTGGAAGCAGGGAGACCAGTTAAGAGACCATTGCAAAAGTCCATATGGGAAACGACAGCTCATTTTTTTTTTTTTTGACAGAGAGAGAGAGATACAGCGAGAGATACAGAGACAGAGAGAGAACTGAACTGGGGGAAATCCCCAGTTCAGCATATGGGTCCGCATTCGATCCTCTGTCCCCAGCGCTGCAAAATGAGCGCTTAACCCACTGAGCCATCCCGGCTTCCCCAACAGCTTATTTTTAAGTAGGGTTGGCTTACACCATTTTTATTTGACTCCACACTGAACTCATTCTGAGTGCTCAGCTCTCTTGTTCATTCCCGAAGCATAATCATTTGCTCTTATTATTAAAGAAAATCAGTGGGATCATGGATCCTCATCATCTAATTCCAAGGGTGGTGCTGTGTTGGTAGATATATGCAGATGCTCCCTTCGTGTTTCACTCTCCTCCCTCTTTTACCCTCCCCAAGGAAAAGTGTAGGTATCCCTCTTCTTCTTGCTCTTATTTTTTCATAGTCTCTTCATTCCAAAACTGAATGTCCTTTTTTCCTTTTCACTTTCTGTGACTCAAAAATTTCCATTAGTCTTTCAAAATAATTTTGAGCATGCACCAATTGCATCCATAAATAGTTCCAATAAAGGACATTCTGTATTTTGATGGAATTGGTCCAAAGGTCATAATATACGAATTTGAAATTGTCCTCCAGAAGTCTTTGGAACAGTTTTATTAGGTACACGGTGGACCTGGGAAAACATGTTGGAAATTGTAAGTTATATATTTCTGAGAGCTTCATTGCTAGAATGCTTGGGACTCTTACCATGATTTAATTTCTCCTGAATGTGTTTCATGCATTTAGTTTCTTGGCTATTTTCAGAAAGTAGGGGTAATAGTCACATTAATGTATCATCTTTTCTGTAATTAGAAGAGAAACCCAAGAATGCTTTCCTATTAAATATATAGACACAATTTCCTTCAACACCTGGTCTTTCAAGTCATGAGATATTTGAAAATAAGCCACAAGTTCCTATGTGTCTTATCCATCCATTTTAATACCTACTAGGACAATACAAAATGTTTGGTAGTGTGAGCAAATGTCTGCATGTCCCCTGTTTCTCTCCACTTCCCATGGATTCAAATACAGTAAATGCCTATTGATTTTAAATTACTGGGGCATATGTTATTTGGTTCTGTGTAAATAATTCACAGATGAGAATACAGGTATTTAAAAAGTAAAATGCCTAATGTCATATGACTATTAAATTAAGAAGCCAGAATGCTGATTCCATAATACAAATACTCATTTGTTATAGTGAATACCTGACGTTCTGCACATAGCCCCTCTACCTGGCATTCTGCGCGTAGCATTGACCTTTCCATTATTGTGCCAACAGCCCAGCTCTGTGATTTCTCCAGTTCCCCCTTGAATTTTCCATTGCCAGGTGCCCCTGGCTATTGTAAACCCTTCAACTGTTCTGACTTTGTAATTTTCCATTGCCGCAGGTGCTCCTGGTTATTGTGCATGTGCCCCTGGCTATTATAAACCCCTCACTTCCTGCATTTGATGCCACAGATCTTTGAGAGACATTAGTCCTCCATGGCTGCCGACTTCAAAATAAAGACTTCTAATTCGGCTGTCACATTTGGCACTCTTCATGGGTTATTTCTTCTCACTAGTTACAACAATCCAGGTACGCTTTGAAAAGTTTAAAAATGCAAAAATACATTTTCATTGTGGAAAAATGATAAAATAAAGATGGCTTTAAAAACCCTGAAAGTATTCTACCACCATTCAGAGATAGCCACTTAAAAAATTTCCATTCATTTTTTTCTAATATTTTCCTACATAAATATAATTACAAATATGTTTTCAAAATAAATATTGCTTTATAACTTTATTTTTAAGAAGACTTATTTTATTGTTTTTAACAGAGAGAGAGAGAGAGAGAGAGAGAGAGAGAGAGAGAGAGAGAGAGAGAGACTGAGGCAGAGAGAGACAGAGAAGGGGGAGGGCCCAGAGCAGTCTCCGCAGCTGTATGTCATTGGTTTTCAACATGATTTTGCTCTTCACAGGTGGGTGGGGACCGCCACCCAAGGTGGGAAGCATGCCAGGGGGGCCTCCTATGTGGGAGGCACACCTGCTCAAGTCCAGGGTTGAACAGGAGGTCTCCCACACCCTGGCGAGAACAGAACTGGGGGCCACACCCCAGTTCAGCAAATGTGTCAGCACAGGCCAGGGCTGGGATTCGATCTCCAACTCCGGGGGCTGCAAAGTGAGTGTTTAACCTGCTGAGCCATCCTGGCTTCCCCTACAGCTTCATTTTTCCCTTTAATAATATCTTGTGTTTTGGTAATATCTTTCTATGAATATAGATCTCCATTACTATTTTTAAAACTCGCATGCTTTCCATTCCAGAATGCTAGTACTATTTATTAAATGCTAATCATTTTTTCCCTCTTTTAACTTGGACAACCACTTGGTTAACCAATCTCCATATTATAGAACATAAATTGCGTAGTAATGATATGCCAAGCTTATGCTAAGTACTTTACATATGTTATTTCATTTACTTAACTTGCTTACAATTTCTTGATATTACTGATAATGATTATTCTTTATGTACATTTGTGTATACATTCTTTATATGCATTTCATGATTATGTAGTATTTATTTAAAGGCTTTTCTCAAATATTGCCCAAGTATCCTTCAGAAAGTTTCTAACAATTTATACTCACAAAGCATTGAATATGTTTAATTCTTCACATCCACACAACCAACGGACAAAATCTTTTCTAACCTCTTAGGGAAAATGATAGCTCACTATTCTATTTGGATTTCTTTGATCAGTAAAGAAGCAAAATACTTTTCTATTGGTGTATTCATTTTTCCTCAAAATATTTTAATCTAATGTATATTTTAAAATAATATACCTTTTAATTATATGTACCCATATATACATAGTTGTGTCAAATGCCTATTTTTAAATCATGTGGAACTCCTTTTATTGCTAATTTTTTTTCTTTGCTTCACCCTCCACCTCCTTCCTTTCAAATCAGCCTCTCTGCCTCCCAAGTAGCCTTTAAAACAGAATAAAATGTATCTTTTTCCATATTTTCTATTTGTCCTCATATAGTTCTCATATGGTGTGTAATATATGTTTATACACATGCAAGGTTTGTTTTATGTTTGTTTGTTTTTTAATGAAAGAAAGACCATATATTACAAGCTTTTCTGCATCTTGCTTGTCTCACTCAACAATTTTTCATTTGAAAGTTCTCCAAGTCATCTGGTAGAACTCCAGTTCATTATTTTTAATGACTGGATAAAAAAAACCAAACAACCCTCCTATTGACAGGCATTGCTTTTTTCTAGAATTTCTTTTTCTTCTACTACCACTAACAATGCTGTAATCAATATCTTTTTCCATATGTTTTTATAAATAAATACTTTTATTTTTATGGAATACCCAGGAATGTTATTGCTGGGTAGATATAAGTGTGAGGATGTGTTTTAATTATGATAAATGATGCCAGATTGTTTTTCCCAAGGGCTGTATCTAACATTTCATGGTTCCACTAGCAATATATGAGGTTATTCTATTTATAATATCCCAGACGGCAATAGATATTGTGGCTTTTTAAAAACTTTGATCAATTTGATGCATGTAAAGTAATAATAATGTTATTACTGTAATTTGAACATTCATGGTTACCTCTTGTGAATTTTTACATCTTTTTATTTATTTATCACTGGATTCATTCATTCATCTATGAATTGTTTATACCTATTATTTTGTTGGTTACTTGTCTTGCCTATTTGTAAGAGATTTTTGCATATTATTAATTTAAACTTCTATGATTTGTATTACAAGTATTTTCCCCACATTTATTATTTATTTATTATCTTTGTGTATGAGATCTATTGCCATACAAAAGCTCTTAAGTTTTATTCAATCAAATTCATCTAATCCTAGCTTCTAGGTTTCTAGTCATAGTTAAAAAAATCATGGCCTCTAAAAACTCTTAGATTGTGAAGTCTCACATTTCCTTACACATTTCTAATTTTGTTGTATTTAGAGTTTAATCCATCTGGAACTTATTTATGTGCTTGTTGTAAGAAGCAATCCATTTTTATTTCTTTCTAGATGTATATTTAGGGTATTAGTACCAACTATTAAACAATCCATTATTTTTTTTCTATTAAAAGTACACCACTTTTATAATATATGAAATTATCTTCTACATTGGGATTTATTTCAAGAGTACCCATTTTGTTTCATTGTTACATCTACATGTTAGTATTTTATTATAATGGCTTTATAATATATGCATATGCTAATATTTCATAAGGTGAATCTTCTCATAACATTTTTTGAATACTTTTTTGAATATTTGTTCTTTCACATACAATTTCAAAATACTTTATTCATTTAAAAATTATTGAGATACCTGATAAAAGTTTACTTAATTTACATAAATTTTTGAAGAGTTCAGATTTTTATATTTATTCTTCCTTTCCAAGTGATAGGGGAAAAGGCCCCTTTTTAACACCCACTTTTTAAGCTTCCCATTGTCTTTCCAGTTACTGACTTAATCATTTTTTCTAATCAAGGATAGGTGGTTTTTAGAATGGAATGTTCTCTGTCTACTGTATTAGTTGATCATTTTGAAAGCTGGAATTTCTACCCTGATTGCTGATTATAATTGCTGTAATCAAGCTATCTTTTCCAGGCCATTCTGGACCTAGTTCCTGGGCAAGTAATGTCCCAGGAATAACTGACTAAACCAGCTGGTGGTTCACAAACCCCAAGGGGCTAAGACAAATTTTTCCTCACAAGGTTGCCTTGTGTCTATGACTCTGAGGTCTGCTCCATAAACTTTTAATTGTATTAATTACATCTATCTCTCCTGGTCTAGAGACTATAGAGACATGGCTCATAACACAGCAAGGACTCCAACCCATCCTATTTGAAGAGCTAAACAAGACCATCTGGATGGATCTCGAGACCCCTCTCTCCCTTTTAGCCCAGTTTGGGGGAGAGTTCTGTGACTCCCCAATAGGCAGGGACAACAACCATACTCAGCAGGAAGCAGATACAAAGGAAGAGACCTTCAGCCCCTCAACTTCCCATAGAGATTTATGGGGATTATGTCTCCCAAGAGAAAGGCAGGCAGGCAGTTAGAATAGGGAAATCTCAGGACCTCTCCCGTGGAGCTTATATTACCAGCATGGTTACCCTTCCAGGAGACCCAGCCCAAGATTGAACAACCATAGGAGGTAACATAATCAATAATATATCCTATCACTTGTGTTCACTCCCCAGGGACTGCCTGGGCCCAGCCCCTAAAGATAACTATTCCTGTCAAAATCTTCCAGGAAAAGGGAGATAAGACCCTAACCAGAGTTAGCTAGTTTTTGGTGCTTGTGCAAATCATTGGACCTTGTCCTTTACCTGACTCTCAGCTTCATTATAATGTAATTAGAATAAAATGACCACACCCCCAGTGGGTTTTTCTGTATGCATTCTGGGATGGAACGTACACTGTTGAATAAGGTGATATAATGAACACCCTGCCAGTCAAGACTGTCAATCAAAAGACCCCACACTCCAAAGTGTATATCTTCCCCCAAGTACCAAACAAACAAACAAACAAACAAACAAAACCTGCCCAGATCCTGATAATCAGGTCCCTTGAGATATCTGTTCTTGCTTGAGTCCACTTCCACCTCTTGGGAGTGTACTTTTACTACTTTTACTCTTTTTAACCTCTTTTTTTTTGTTAAATTTATTGAGGTAACATTGGTTGATAACAATTACATCGTTTCCAGGTATATAATTCTACATTATACTGTCTATGCATTGCATTATGTGCTCACCATCCAGAATCAGCTCTCCTTCCATCACCATTTACTTGATGCCTCCTCCCTACTCCCTTCACCCCTTTGCTCTCCTACCACCTCCCCCCTTACCCTCAGGTAACCACTAAACTATTGACTGTGTCCATGAGTTTTTGTTTCTTTGTTACTTTTAGTTTTATATTCCACCTACAAGTGAGGTCATATGTTTCTTGTTTCTTTTGTTCTAATTATTTTGCTTAATCTTACTTTTACTTTTAATAAACATTCTTTCACCTCTGTACTTCAATATCTTGCTCAATTCTTTGTTCAGGACACCAAGAACCTGGACACAGCATCAAGGTGAGGCCACTCTCTGGTAACACAAGAACGTGAAATGCATTTTCATATTTTAAAAAAATCATGCATTGTATCTTTTAATAGGACTATGTTTATCCTGTGTTATGTTTTTAAGATTTATATTATTGTTTGAGAGATGGTAAGAGAGAGAGAAAGAGAGAGAGGGAGGGAGAAGGGGAGGGCCTAGAGCAGTCTCCATAGTTGTACATCATTAGTTGTGAAATGGTTTAATTCCATGCAGGTGGGTGTGGGGCTGTGTGGGGTAGGAACCTTGCAAAGGGCCTCCCCATGGGAGGCAAGAACCTTTGTCACCATTCTGATGGTTACAAGTTGTGCCACAGTTGAGCATATGGGGTTTCACAGGCTGGGCCAGGAATTGAACCCCAGACCTTGCAATTGGTTGCAAGGCAAGCACTCAACCTGCTGAGCTATCCCAGCACTTTGCTGCGTAATTTTTTATTAAATTAATTTTGAAGTCTTTTATAAGGTTTCAAAAGTAATTTGATTAGTTTTTGTAACTATTTCAAAAAGATTTGATTTTTCATTTGTCAGAGAAAAGATGTTAATATAAAAAATATTATTTATTTATTTGTTTTCTAAAATTTTCTAATTTTTTAAATCCCCCTCCCTCCTCTACCACTCCTCTTCTTTCCTTACCCTCTAGTAACCACTAAACTGTTGTCTGTGTCTATGAGTTTTTGTTTGTCTTGTATCTTTGTTTCTTTCAGTTTTATGTTCCACATATGAGTGAAGTTAGATGGTTCTTGACTTTTTTTGTTAGACTTGTTTTGCTTAACATGATAATCTCAAGATCCACCCACTTTTTTTGCAAATGTCAGTATTTCATCATTTTTTATAGCTGAATAGAATATTTATTTTGTAATCCAGAAATTCTAACAAATTATTTTTATTAATTTTAGTTATTTTTGTACTAGGATTTCTTGAGTTTTCTATGTGTACAAATATACAGTCATGTGATCAGTAAGAGACCTTTTCTCTTTTTCAACGCTTTTTGCTTGTTATTTTATTTTCTCATAGTGTTTATTATAATATCCATAAATATTTTAAAATAATGTGAAATAGGTCAGCCTTATCTGTTTTAATTTAATTTAATTTAATTAATTCATTCATTTTTTATTGTTAAATTTATTGGGGTGATATTGATTGGTAACAACTAGACAGTTTCCGGATGTACAAGTACACATCACATCACCTATGCATCACATTATGTGCTCATCACCCAGAATCAGCTCCCCCTCCATCACCATATATCTGGTGTCCACTCCCACCTCCCCCACCAACTCTCCCTCCCCACTCTTCCCTCCCTCCCCAGGTAACCATGAGTTTTAGAATTTGCTGCTAGTTTGGGGAAAATTGTCTTTATTGAATTTAAATAGGTTTTTTTTAGTGCTATTTTAAAATAAGACTGTCTATTGAATTTTGTCAAATGCCTCTTAAGTGTCTATTAATAAAACATGCTTTTATCCTTTACTTTTTTGCTATATCTGATTTAATTGATCCACTAATTTTCTGATATTAAGTGCTGCATTGTTCCTGACATATACTCTGCTTGTCTTTTGATATACAGATAGATTCTGTTCGCTAATATTTTATTTAGAATTTTTGCTTTTATAGTAATAAGTCAAATTGTTTTATAGTTTTCAATTTTGCTTCTATTTTTATCAAATTTTAAGCCTAAAAACTATATTGGAATCATTGAGGAGCTTCCAATATTTTTCTATGGCTTATTTTAAACATGGAAATTTTTTATTTTTTATGGCCAGGTAAAATTCAGCTAGAAAGCCATCTGGTCCTGGAGTCTTCTTATTGGTAGGTTCTTGATTATCTTACAGATTATATGGTAATTGATTTATTAAAATTGCCTACTCCTTGGGGATGTTGGGATAGCTCAGCTGGTTGAGTGCTTCCCTTGCATCTGTGAGGTCCAAGGATTGAATTGTGGCCCTGGTCTGTGCAAACCCATATGCTAAACTGTGGCACACAACTGGTAAATGCCAGGATGGCAGCAAAGGTTCTCACCTCCCATTCAGGAGTCCTTTGGTTCAGTTATTGCCCTGCACAACCCCACATCCTTCAGTGTGGAATGAAACCATATCATGACTAATGATGTGCAACTATGGACACTGCTCTGGGCTCTCCCCACTTCTCTCTCTCTCTTTCCCACCTTCTCTCAAAAAAATAAAGTAAATCTTTAAAAAAGTTACCTACTTCTTGTTGTGTCAATTTTGTAATGAGTATTTGCCTAGAAAATGTCGTCCCTTTGGATTTTCAAATCTTTTGTCATAGAGTTGCATTTAGCATTCTTATGTTATTCTTTAATCTCTCCTACATCAATGACTGTGTTTTCTTTCTCATGGTTAAATTGTGTTTACTTTACTATCCTTTTTTATTTTATCAGACTCACAGTAATTTTACTTATTTTATTGGTCTTTTCAAAGCATCATTTTTGGGTTTAATTATCCTACTAAGTTGTTTTTCATTTTATGAATGTTGTCTTTTATCTTTATAAGTGCTATCTTCCCAGCTTATTTTTGTTAAATTTTCTTATTTATTAATATAAAATTTCTTTATTATCTGCATTTATAAACAAATTAAGACATTTAAAACTATGTATTTTGCTTTGAGCATAGCTTTTATTTGTGTCCTAATGTTTTGGTACAAAGTGTTCTTCTTTTTATTATCTCCAATGATTTTCTAGTAGTATATATTTCTTTTTTCTTTCCTTTTTATTTTTTTAAATTGTTAAACTTATTGGGGTGACATTGGTTGGTAAAAATTACATAGATTCCAGGTGTACAATCTTACATTATATAGTCTATGTATTGCATTGTGTGCTCACCACACAGAGTCAGTTTTTTCTCCATCACCATATATTTGATGCTCCTTCCCTCCTCTCCCACACTCCTCCCTCCTTACCCTCAGATGACCACTAAAGTATTCCATGGGTTTTTGTTTCTTTGTTACTTTTAGTTTTATATTTCATATATAAGTGAAGTCTAATTACTTAGTATTTTTGATCATCTTTTTATTATTTATTCTTAGTTATACTGCCTTATGATTAGAGAAGGTAGCCTTTAAATTCTTTCTTAAGATTTTTTTAAAGTTTAATTTATGACCAAGTATGTAGTAGACTTTTTTCTTTTTTTTTTTTTTTTTTTTTATTTTTTTTTTA
>PVKE010025583.1:0-22882 GCA_004027555.1 Craseonycteris thonglongyai | reverse complement strand
TAAAGTACTCATTTTGCTCAGAAAATTTCTTGTTGAGGTCATTTAACTGTGTCTGGGTACTTTGCCAGCATTGAGTGAGCTCTCTGAGTGTCTTGATTAATGCAGCCCTGAATTGTGTTTCACTTAGATTTGATTCCAAGTGTGCAAGGTCCTTTACTAAAGACTGCCCCTGATCTTCTGGAGGGGCTTTGGATTCTGAAGTGTGCATTGTGTTTGATGTGGTTCTTTTGCTTTACGCATGAGTCTGTTTTCCCTCTGGGTGTTTGCCTATCAGATGGGCTTCTCTTTATTTTTTCTTTTGGGCTCAGTTGTGGGAGAAGGAGATTTTGGGAGAGGGTTGTGGGAAGCAGACAGCTTCCGTGTCCTGGGGCACTTCAGGTTGCTGTCTTAGCTGTTAGATAGCAGGGTAGTAAAGGTGTGGCCAGGGGTGGGGCATGTGAGTAGGAGCTAGGGCGGGCCTGAGACACAATAGCAGATTCCTCCTTCAGCAGGGGGGCTGGTGGTTCAGTGCGGGCGGGGCGCAGGAGCTCTGGTCTTTCTCTCCTCCGCCTGGCTGCCCCTCCTTCAATCGTATCTGTAAGCCACGACCACAGGGCAGCACTTGGATGGGCTGGGGCTTGGCAGAGGCCCTGGTCAGCCGCGCAGTCCCGCGCGCTGGCAATGACACCGCGGCCACCCGTTCGGCCGCAGAGTTGTGCGCCTGGGCTGCAACGCCCCAGAGGCCCGGTGAGCGGGACACCAAAAGCCCAATTGCGTCCTCGCAAGCAAGCAGCGGTGTGGTGGCCCGGTGGGCGGGGCATCGAAAGCCCTGTGTGCACAGGCTGTAGCTCGGGCGGCAGCCGCTCTATGCTTCCGGCTCTGTTGAGACCACCAGATTCACTCTAAGCACGTCCAATGCACTTGTGCCCACTCAAGCCCCAGCCCTCACTCCAAGAGCCCTGTCCTCAGAAGGCGCTCCCTCACAGTCAATCTCCTCCGTAAATCAGGGGTGCTGAGCTGTTGCGGGCTGGTGCCCTGCTCTCACCCCGCCCGCCGGGAAGTGCCGCCGCCCTGCTCCACAGTCCTTGTTCCACTTTAGGCTCTGTGATCTGATTAGGGCACTGTGTGCTGTCCCTTGAGTTCGGATGTTAAATAGTCCACCGTCTTGTGGGGCTTCCACGCTCCCTAGGTCTCGGCTTCCAGCCCGCCCTCGATCCAGCTCCACTTTGACCGTAGTCCCCCAATCCCCCTTTGGTTTTGCCAGCCCCGGGCCGCACTCCGAGTCTCTGTCCCCGAACCGCTGCTTCCCTTTTCCTCTCCCACTCTCCCCTTTTTTCTCTAACCTTTGTGTGTTGTTCTGCGTTGTGTGGTTCTCTTAGTTGAGGTTTCCTCTCAGGATTTCCCCTGTGGATTCCCCTCTGTTCACAAGGCCCTTCCCAGGCAGTTATCGGCGTTCTCCTCTCATGCCGCCATCTTGGATCTCCCCATATTTCTTTCACCTAAATTCCTGGCATTTTAAGACATTTTCACTGAGGAATGGTGGCTATTTCCTCCCCTAACTCTAGTCACAACAGATGAAAATAGTCCCATAATGGTAGACATTACGAGAGAGTATAAAGTTGGACATGTGTCTGTGTGGGTCGGTGGGTGTGGCTATGTCTATGTATCTATGTATGTGTCTGTGTGCATGTCTGTATGTCTATGTGTCTATGTGTCTCTGTGTATGTGTATTTGCTTTGGGTTTCTGTCTACCAAAGCCTGTATTTTTTTTTTTTTAATAAGGAAGAAAATGGACCTCCTACTAAGGTAGTCAATTTCTCCACAATGTGGCATTGTAGCACTTTTACCTTATTTGGTCAATTCATTCAAATTGAGGGTGTCTAAGCAATAATGGGCCCCCATTCGAGCAGTTTGGGTCTTCTAATGTTTTGATGAAAGCAGATTGGCCCAAATGCCCAGTTACCCATTGGGCAGCTTGTCCCCGATATCTGTGGCATTGAGAACGCAGTGGACAGAACGACTCCATCTGTGCTGTTCCGTCATCTGCTGCAGTGTAACACCACCCCCCAGCTTAGTGGTGTGAAACAACGATTTGATTCTCCTCTTGCTTCCTGTGTGATGCTTTGGACAAGACAAAGGGAGGGTGGCTGTGTCTGGCCTTCCATGTCTGAGGCCTCCGCTGGGAGACTTGAATGAGGGCAACACTCTGGAGGCATCTACCCTCTGGCATATGATGCCTGGGCTTGGATGACTCCAAGAACGAGAGACTGGCAGGAAGGACCACATGAGGACTTTCCATGTGGCTCTGGCTTCCTCAAAGAAGGCCCAGACTTCCTACATGTGGCTCAAGATTTGGGTGTAGGGGAAGCCAGGATGGCTCAGTGGGTTAGGCGCTCACTTTGCATCGCTGGGGACCGAGGATCGAATCCCGGCCCCGGCCCGTGCGGAACCATATGCTGAACTGGGGAGTTCCCCCAGTACAGTTCTCTCTCTGTCTCTGTCTCTGTACCTCTCTTTCTCTGTCAAAAAATTAATAAATAAATAAATAAATAAATAAATAAATAAAAGATTCGGGTGTAGATGTTGGAAGATGCATGGCCCATCATGACCTCACCTATGAAGTCCCATGGCATCACCTCTGCCATATTCCGGAGATTACAAGTGAGTCACAAGCCCACCTAGATTCCAGGGGAGAGACATAGGCCCTGCCTCTCCATGCAAGAGTGCTACATATCTGTGACCATGTTTTCAAACCATCACACCTGCCCTCACGCAGCTTATAGTGTAGTTCTCTTTAATAATCTATAGTAAGTAACTTAGTAAGTAATCTTAAAAGTGAATATGAACTTTGATGATCATAAAGAGTGTTATGTGGGAGAAGAACACATGTGAAAGTCTCCTTTAATGGTTTGTCAGTGTTCCACCATCACTCTAATTAGTGTGCAAGAATAATGTAGCTTCTTTATTCTGAAGAACTGATTTCATTTGTCTTAAGAGCCCTGCCTCCACCCCAGGGGAGAGACATAAGGTTACTAATTTATGACATTTCAGCCTTTCTGAGATGCCACCTGGGGCAGGGACAGCTGACTTTGTTGGGCAGGTCTCCTTTGACTCCTGCCCACCTTTGTGGGGTGGAACAGTAGGCTGAGGGGCAGCATGCCTAGTCCTGGAGTGTGGGCCAGCTGCTTTGGCTGAGGTGTGGCTTGTGGGCACCATCTCTGTGAGCCTTGCTGATGTCCTCTGCTGGGTTCTGCAGCAGGAGAACTCAAAGTCTCCCCTGGCTCTCTAAGGGTCAGGCGGTTTCTCTGACTCATGTCACCCTGACTCATACTGGTATAACAGAGCCGCCTGGCTCCTAACTGGTCCTCAGCATTGTGCCTGGTCCTGTAGTTCTGTTACTGGCATTTTACCCTCCCCACAGTATAAATTATCCAGCCACACTCTCAGTTACATTATTGTGACAGTTTTAAAACGTAGATTCAAATTCTTTGACACTCATTCCATCAAGAAGGGGTGTCTCTATCCTTCTCCCTTGAATTTGAGCAGATTTGTGGCCACTTTGATCACTAGAAGATGGCTGAAATATGGTTATGTGAATCCTGAGGCTAGGTTGTAAAAGACCATGGAAGCTTCTGCCTAAGTTTCACCGCAATACTCACTGTTAAAAGCATGAGCTGCCATGTTTGAAGTTAACTGCCCCAAGACAGCCATTTTGTAAGAAAGCTGATGCTACATGGAAAGTTCACATGTAGGTGCTCCAGGAACAGTGCCCATCCTCAGCATCCAAGCCCGGGCACTGCACATGATTGTGGAGATGCCTTGAGGTGATTCCAGACACCTGAAGTTTGAATCTTCCTAGTTGAGACCTCAGATATCATAGAACAGAGACAAGTCATTCTCACAGGGCCTTTCTGAATTCCTGACCCTCAGAATCCTTGGACGCAAAGAATTAGTTGTTATTTTGTATCACTAAGTTTTGGGCTGGTTTTTAGGGCAGCAACAGGTAACTGGAATAACAGTCACACCCTCACTTTTGAGCATGCAAGGACTTGTGTCTCCTTCTGTGTTACACAGAAAGCTAACTCTGGGTCATGTGTGTGGCCACCTCTGCTTTCTACTGCTGCACCATTTGTTCCTGCATCCATGTAGCCACCAAGCTACTCTTCAAGGTGGTCTCCACTCAGCACTCAGAGCAGAGAAAGGGAGTAAGTCCCCTGCCTTTGACCTTAGTTCTTCAAAATGTCCAATACATCCTTTGCAGGATGTTGATTCAGACATGGGAAACCAGAACACATGCACATCTGACTACCTGTTTCTCTCCCTTGTCCCCATGCTGGTAAGAGTTTCATCCTTTTCATTTCATCCTGTGTGACATGGGCTTCCCTTCCATCATGTTTTGAGATTTCTTCTATCCCTGACTCATAATAAAATGGCATAATATTTCTCATGAAGTTGAGTTCTTGGTATACTAATGAGCTCAAGAAATTCAGAAAATCATTTTGTCTTACCCTAAAGCCTGACTTTCCATATTAGAGTCTGGAACTAAAAAATACTCCTTTGGAAGTCAAAAGTTAAACATTGACTCTTTGTCCTGGCATTCTTGTGATAATGATTCTAATCTTCCCTGAGGCAAATGGGCCTTTGCAGAATTAGGAGGACGTCACTAAAGCAAAGCCACTGATATATTCACAAATATTATCCCTATTGCTCAAGTTATGTTTTCAACATAGATAGATAGATAGATACTCAGACTGATGACTATCTATAGTAATAATTATAACATCTTACATGTTGAATGGAACAATTTGAAATGTGCTTTCTCCTACAATGACTCATTTCTTTCACACAGCCATTCTGTAATGTAGCAGGGGTGATTCTTATTACTGATAAAGAAACCAAGGCTCAGAGGTTCAAAGGTCTTGCCTTGGGCCACACAGTGAACAAGATGAGCAAAGAAAAGTCAAGCCTTTTGTCCTATATAATATATGATAAAAATGTCACTGAAATATTGCACTGTCTAATGGGCTTTCTTTAAAGATGTATTTTTATTATTTTTGACAGAGAGGCAGAGAGACATACAGAAACAGAAACAGAGAGAAGGGGGAGGGCCCAGAACAGTCTCCACAGTTGTACATCATCGATTTTTTTCACATAGTTTCATTCCATAGGTGGGTGTGGGGCTGCACAGGGCAGGAACTGGGCCGGGGTCTCACCCCGGTGAGAACCAAACTGGGGGCACTCCCCAGTTCAGCATATGGTTCAGCACAGGCTGGGGCCGGGATTCGATCCTGGGTCCCCAGGGCTGCAAAGTGAGCGCTTAACCCACTGAGCCATCCCAGCTTCCCCTAATGGGCTTTCTTATTTGGGGTTGCTGAGGACACCAGAGTTTAAAGAGAATGTATAGGACGATGGCAGCAGGGGTGGCACAATCTTTAATTCCTCCAGTCACTCTCATCAAAACACACAGAGCAACTAGAATAGAGAAACCAAAATCTCATGAACCCTGAAACACCAGTAGATGGAGACAAGCCACCTTATAGCATCAGGATCTGTGTGGTGTGGGCTCCTGTGCATGAGGAACCAATGGGAAGTGAGCTATCATCTGAAAGCCCTAAGACCAGCTACTCCCTCAAACTAGAAGCTGAAACCAGAGGCATTTGTATTCTCCAAGGTACTGAATTAATGTCCATAGGGGCTAAAGCAGATGAGACCAACGCACTCTCAAAACTGACCCCCAAACTCATTCAGGACAAACCCGAGGGTAGACTGCAGAGATGAGAATCCCACCTGAACAAGGCAGTCATGAGAGAGACAAAGGAAAGGGAAGTCCATACTCTGAGTAGCTCCAAAGGTCAGCTGCCATGTTTGTTAACACCTCACACCAGCTATGGAGCCATGAAATTATAAAACAACCCTAAATTATCCTTCCTTCTAAAAGTTCCAGAAATCTCTTTTAATGCAAAAGTGAGAGCCAAAAAATTAACTAAGTCAAATCTTGTACAAAACTATTATAAGAAAGAAGGTAAAAAAAGTAAAAGAGTACAAGCCAACAACAAACTTACACTTCAGCATATCCTTGTGATGTACTTCTTATGTCAGTGCAAATAGAATTTTTACAATCATTTATAACAATATTTATGTAATAGTGAATGTATTTTAAAAGCCCAAAGAAGGGATAAATAATTAAAAGTTAACCCTCAACACTGGAGAGTTTCTCCAGGAACTACAGACGTGTGAGTAACTTCTCAAGACACAGCTTCTGAGAAGTGTGTGTTACCACGAGCAAGACAATCATCAGACGTGTCGCTGGACCCATCCTACTTCAGGCTACACTAAAAAACTGGAACCAAGTCCCATTATGCCAGGAAAAAAACAACCAAAAGAAAGGACATGTGTGTGTGTGCATGTGCGTGCATGTGTGTGTGTGTGTGTAAGAGGTAGGTCAGAACCCAATATATTGATATACAGCTGTGCTTCTCAACAACACTCTTCTGACAGACGAAGCAGAAGTGATTCCCCGATTTAAACCTGGCCTGGGTGAATGGTGGGACTTCTAACAGTAAGAGTAAAATCAGGAAAAGTGCTAGTTTGGAGATAAATCAGAATAGTCTGAACATGGACTTACTAGATTTGTGAAGTGGCAGATGCAAGTGAAACTATATCCATCAGGCACTCAGTGATCTGAAACTAGAACGGATGTAATTTGGAGCTAAAATATAAGAGGACTTTGAGTTTCTTGTTCCATGTTTGCTGTCTTGAAATACTTCATGTTCTTTTTCAATTGTGGTTTGTAAATGAAGGCCTGTAGGAAATGGAGCATGTGGTAGGAGCTTAGGTCCTTATCCCATACAAGGTTCCTTAGCTCACAGCTCCCTGCCCCCTGGGACAGGTCTTGGCCACCAGCTCTCTTCCCCCTGGCTCTTGTGAGCACAGCCATTCTCCACACGGAGAAGCGACCTGGTCCCAACAGGAGGGAGAAACTAAGACCAGGCAAGGAGAGGTTAGGGTCAAACATAGCCCGATAGTGTCTCAGGGCAGCAGACAACCCCTACAGGCTGGCAGCCCCATGACCCCTGGGCAGCTACGTTGGCCAGCCTCATGCCGATTGCTGATCCAACCTGCCCCAGCATCAAGGATGTAATCACTCCAGATTTCTCATCAGCTGTAGGCCAGGGCAGTGGGCCCATAGAAAGGACACATTAAATAAAAGATACAAGGATGATACCCCAGTTGGGATCCCACATTTCTAACTTATACTGGGCACCATAAAATATGTTTCCAGCCCTCTGCCACTCTTAGTCTCTATCAGTTTGGAGGTTTGTCACAAGTAATCCATAATAGATAGCTTTTAAAGTATTGAGAAATTTCTAATAAGAGACTTATTTTATGAACTAGAGCAGATTTGAGCTAGTTCAACTCACTCACTTTCTGATCACATGGCTCATTCCTGGGTGAGTTGAGTGTTTCTCTCCAACACTCCCCTTTCTCTGGAACTGAAGAACAACAAGAGAAGGCAGACACTTCTTTTGGAGAGGGGGAAATATTTCTGGTGACTTTTCTTGCTAAAATGGGTATGCTTCCATCCTCTGGGCACAAGAATCATTTCTTATGGTTTATTGTCAATATTGAGGAAGAACAAGATGTAAGATGCTGTGCAAAACACAGAGTAAGTCTACTTTTTTCTCTTTATTGGTTTTACTTACGAAATATTTTAATTTCTGAAACATAAGACATATATAAATAGCTCTTCAATCTATAAGAAAAGGATAAACTTCAGATAGCAAGAGATATTAGCAGGAAATACACCTGAGAGATAGAACAAATGTGGAATGAAGAGTTATAACTCACAAATTAGAACAGTGAGATGGTATTATTTTTTCATAACATCAATAATGATTAAAAAACAGATGAGACTTACTTTTTAGAGTGGAGAACAAAGGGAACTTTTATAAAGTGTAATGGGTGTGTTACCTTTTGGGAGAGCAGTTTGGTAATACATGTCAAGGCTGCAGAAATGTACACAAGAAAAGCAGATGTCAATCTGTCCTAAGGAAAGGGTTATCCATGACCTGTAAAGACTGGACCACAAAGATGTTCACTGCAACAGTTTATAATAGTAAAAATTGAAACCAACTGAAGTGTGCAACATTATGGTATTGGTAAAATAAATCATAGTACTTTAATCATAGTGATTAAAAGTGCCAGCTGCAGAATTATACTGCCTGGCTTCAAATTCTACCTTTTCTACTCACAAGCCTTCTGGCTTTAATGAGTTGGTCAGCATCACTCTGCCTTAGTTTCCTCATAAGATGAGACAATCATGACATGTTCATAGGGTATTGGCAAGGAGTTA
The DNA here is from genome assembly GCA_004027555.1 of Craseonycteris thonglongyai. Lineage (NCBI taxonomy): Eukaryota > Metazoa > Chordata > Mammalia > Chiroptera > Craseonycteridae > Craseonycteris > Craseonycteris thonglongyai. The sequence continues at coordinate 14,550 of PVKE010025583.1, read as the reverse complement.
ATAAACAATGCTAGAGAATTTGATGTAGAGCATGTACCTAATGTCATGGAATAATAGTAGCATTGGTATTTATCAACATAAAAAAATGCTCAATAAAGTTAAATGATTAAAAAGATATACAATTTACTAACTCGATTAACAGACTGATGGTCTATTAAACAGAGAGAGAAAACAGATGAAGATACACTGAAATCTTGAGCTGCTATGAATCTATATGGAGAATATGGTAGGCCATGTGAAACACTCTGGCACAAATAAATATTCTTTTGCCTGAGTGATCTAAATTGGGGGTTTTTCATTTTTCTCTGGGGAAAAAAGATGTGCACTTTCCTATTCTTTACCTGTGTTGGAATTTCCTTGTGATGAAGAGTAACTACAGATTCTTAGAGGAACCTGATGGTGACTCAGGTGAGATTTTCTGGAAGAGGTGATATCTTCAACAAGCCCTTTTTAAATACACATCTTTAAGAAGCCTGTGACTCCTGACCCATTGACCTGTGGCTAGGTAGAATATGGGCCATGCAAGCAGTTTCATCCTCTGTAGGTGTTACCAACTACACAAAGGCAACAGCTTGTAGAAGGAAAAAAGAGCTTGGATCACAAGAATAACAGAGGAAACTCAAGTTATTCAGGATTGCTGACCTGGCTCATGAGGTATCCACCCAGATCGGAATCAGTGAAGATAAACAGGATCAGTCAATGAATAACAAAGAGGATTGGGAGTAAACATGTCATTTTAAGATGAGCTCCACTGTTTGGGGAGGCCACATGACACTGTTTTGTACAATGAGTGGAACTAGACCCTAATCCTATCCCCACTGGAGCGTTTTCTTCCTCACCTCAAATCCACACTTTAAAGCCTTTCCCCCCTGCAGTCTCTTCCCCTTGGCATACAGCACCACCATTCAACCAGTGTCTCTGGCAAAAAGCCTAGGAATCATTCTAGATTCCTATCTTCTCCTTCTTCCCCTTATCTAAGTCATCAGTGAATCCAAGTATTTCTGCCTTAGGAAAGTGTCCTGAATCTGATCACTTCTCATCACCTCCACAGCTGTCACCTGGTCCATGCCAATATCATCTCACACATGGACCACAGCAACACTGGTCTTTCTAATCAGCAATTGAAGTTAGATTTTTAAACTAGAAATTATGCCAGATCACTATACCCAAAATCTACCAGTGGCTTTCCTTGCATTTAGCATCACAATGAAACTCTTGTATGGCCCCAAGGCCTTTGTGGTCTAATCCACCCCTCCCTTTTCAACCTTGGTTCTCATCACTCTCATTCTCACTGTCCACCTTGCCAATCTTGCCCCTCACCTTCCTGTGCCCCAGCCACACTGGCCTTCCTGCTTGCTGTCCTAGACAAACCAATTTTGTCCTTGCTCTTCCATCTGCTGAGAATACCCTTCCCCTGTGGCTCACTTCTTCACATCACTCAAATGTCACTTGCTCAGAAAGCTCTCATCAAACACTCTAAAAATAATTTCTTGTATTGGTTAGGTTACATTCAGCTGCAAGTAAAAACTTAAACAATACAGGTGTTTAATATCTCAACAGAAGCCTTGAGGTGGGCAATTCCAATACTGTTTTGATAGCTCAACAATGCTCTTCCAGCTCTCGGCTCTGCCATCCCAATAAGTTGCCTCCTCCAAAATTATGGCTATCACAGCTCCAGCATTCATGTCCTTTTACAAGCATGTTCAAGGCAGGAAGCAGAGGTCATTCAAGTCAGAGACTCCTCCTCAGACCCTGTTCTTTAATCATTGAAAGAAGGGAGAAAACTTCACAGAAGCCAGCACACTAGACTTTCCCCTCACATCTCTCTGGCTGGATCTTTGTCAAAGAGCTACTCCTGTATCAATCACTAAAAAGGAGAATGGAACTTTTATGCTAATGAAACTAATCAAACTTCCTTCTCTGGAGGAAGTAATTTTGCCACCTTAACAAAATTCAGTTGTATGGACTGAAAAGAAGGAAAAGGGGGATGGATGTTGGTTAGGCAATCATTGGTATCTGAACACACCCCTAGCCCCCATTATTTTTTATCCCCTTCCTGTACTTCGTTTTCCTCATGTACTAATCACCGCCTGAAGTACATTATGTATTTATCTGCTTGCGTATTGTGACTTTGCCTAACTAGTTCACTGCTATAGCCCCAGAACTGCAGACAGTACCTGGGAACCAATAAATACTCACTGAATGTAAGTTTGAATGTCAGGTAAATAAATGGATAAAAGGTAGGATCTTTATTTAACCCATCTAAGCCTCATTTTCCTCATTTTTAAAAGTAGGGATGATTTACCTACTTCTGTGAAAACAAAATGAGATAATACAGGTAAAACTCTTGCACATGGAAAGTGCTCAATTCATTAGCTCTCTGTGTTCTTATATAGCAACATCAGGCAAGTACAAGAAAAGCATAAACAATTTAATTTCATATAGTTTTTCTGATTAATAGATAATGCATTAAGGATCAAACATTCAAAAAACGTGTGACAGAAAGTTAAAGATAACCACTATGTATGCTGTTTTGCAACTTTGTTAATGCAATAAAAATGTATTGGACATTTCCCCACAATTAACACAAGTATATCTCTTTCTAACTCGATTATACTTGATGTAAGCTGGAGATTTATTGTTGCTGGAGAGCCTGATGGCTTGCCCAGAGTGTATCTTCTCTTTGGTCCAATAAATCCTGGAAGTCATGAGTGTGAACTTCCACTTGGGCATGGTGGCCGTTCCTGGTACACTGGATCAAAAGCTAGCCTTCATTATCGCATCAGCACTTTTTGCTCTAAGATGCTGCTGTTGAGAATGTTCATTATTACACAATCTTCCCTTCATGCATGGGAGAAATAGAAAATTTACATCTCCTATGATTACATGCTATAAATATTTTTAACAATTTCCTTCCAGCTTTTTTCCGATGCAAGCATAATTTATTTGTTTTACATCTATTTGGAATCATCTTGGGAATACAGTTTTATATCCTTGGCTTTCACTTAACATTAAATTATAAATGTTTTTCCAAGTCTTATACAAACAAGACCATGAACCTTCTGAGCTGTGAGAAGCCTTAGAAATTATTTAGTTCTGGCCCATCATGTAGAATTTACAAGATGAGGCACCTGAGGGCTGAGTTGTTTGAGTTTCTCCAAAATATTTTAATACCTTGGTGATCTGCAGTCTGATTAAGCTGACGCAGAGCTGGAAAGATTGGGCCTATTGGTTGCTTTGTGTACACATCAACCCTGGTGTGTGTCTCTATCCCACAGAAACTGGGCTGCTAGCAGACCTCTCCTGTCCCTGGATGACTTCGCTGACAAGTATGTTATCTCTCCACACGTTTCTGTCAACAGCCCTTCCTCAGAAGTTCAAGACCGAGATAGGATCTGGGCACCAAAGCAAACCTGTCAGGCCGGCGAGAGCCGAAGAAAAGCTGCCTGTTCTGTGCCGGTCTTGGGGATCTGGGTGTTTTGTGGAGCTGGCATATTTGTATTGTGGAGGTGGGAGGGGCATTAGGGTAAATGCGCATGCCCAGAGAAAAGGAGCAGCCAAGTCTGGGACATGATCCACAGCAAGATCAGTCACGGGTGAGGCATCTTTTTATCTCACGTGGAATACCATCACTAGGTACGTATTCCTTTGGAAACAGGATGGCATGTTCCAATCTGAAACGCTGTATAGGTGGAGACTAAGTTTACGGTTCTGTACCTACAGGACCTGGAGCAAGTCCCTTTCTGGCCTTTAGCTACAGCCTTTATAAAGAGGGGATCCGTGGTGCCCACCTGGTAAAGTTGTAACACCCCCAATGTGTATGTCAGCATTCAATAAATAGCTGTTGTTATTAATAACTCCTTGTTTTCCCTGTGAACAGTCCAAGACACATAGTAGGGGCTCAGGAAATATTTATTGCATGCATATGAAACCCAAGCAAATAAGATCACACATTTTGAGACTAAACAACTGAGTCCACAGCAATAACAGTAATGACTGCTGTTTATACATGATTCCAAAAAATCCAGAAGCCAGGGCTCTTGAAATAGAAAATTTCAGATTGTCTAGTTCCATCATTACTTACATTTTTTCACAAATGTTTTAATTGAATTATAAGGGTGATTGCTTTCACTTCACTCTCTACCAGGGGATGAAGATAAGTACTACCCTTTGAGATACACCCGGCTGTTATTTTCTTAGCATGCACTAAATTTGGTTCAGTTCTTTGCTTTGCTACAAAGGTAACCGAGTTCTTTAGAGACAATTTGGGAAGTAAAGCAAAAAAGAGAAAAAAACTAGCCAAAATGTCTCCACCAAAAGCCAACAGCTGTGAGCATGTTGCTATATTTCAATGCATATTTTGTGACCCTACATGGTATCCAATTTTATTTCCAGTTTTTTTACTGAACATGATGTACTGTAGTTTTCCAAAACATTCCCCCATTATTCAACCTGTTGCCAATTTTTTAAATAATTTTAAATAGTGCTAAATTGAATAGAATTGTCCATAAAACATTTTCTGCAGTTAAGAAAACATTTCTTAGGCTATATTCCTGGAAGTGAAATTACATTTTTAAAGAGTATGGACATTCTTTGGTACACACCACTAAAGAGGCATTCAAAATTTGTTGGAGAAACTTCCAATCTTTCACTAGTCTTGGATACCTTCGTGATGATTGGTACGTAATCTCATTCCACTTTTATTTTTTAAAAATGTTTATTTACCCATGAGGCTGAATAGTATAAAATGTTTATTAAATACCTGTAGTTTCTCTTTAATGGATTAGACTATTGTGCCCATGAACTTGGGAGTAAAGTGTGATTTTTATTAAATGACACTGTAGTTAAGGGTTAACCTTTTGTCAAATGGTTATAGAATTTTCAACATCTTATTTTCATTTTGTTTATATGTTCTTTGGGGGCTTAAAGAGGTCCTAATTTATATTTATACAACTTAATATTCTTTTTCTTTTTTTTTTTTTTTTTTTTTTTTTTTTTTTTTTTTTTTTTTTTTTTTTTTTTTTTTTTTTTTTTTTTTTTTTTTTTTTTTAAACTTTTTTTTGTTTGTTTGTTTGTTTTTAATATATTTTTATTTATTTTTGACAGAGAGAGAGAGAACTGAACTGGGGGAGCTCCCAGTTCAGCATATGGGTCCGCACGGGCCAGGGCCGGGATTCGATCCTCGGTCCCCGGCGCTGCAAAGTGAGTGCTTAACCCACTGAGCCATCCCGGCTTCCCCTCTTTTTCTTTTTGAATCTCTTATTGAATTTATCCTTTCAATGACCTTTTCTATTCACAAATCAAATATTAGCCTCTATTTATTCTAGATTTCTAGTCATTTATTTTGTGTGTGTGTGTGTGTGGAAGGGGTTGTTTTTTATTTTTATTTAACTGTAGCAAATTATATGTAAAATAAAAATTTCCATTTTAAACATTTGTAGTGTTCAATTCAGTGGCATTAATTACAGTTACAATGTTGTACAACCACCACCACTATCCATTTCCAAAATTTCTCATCACCTCAAATATAAACTCTGTACCCATTAAACAATAATTCCTCATTTCTTCCTGCTCCCAGCCCCTGATAACCTCTAATCTACTGTTTCTAGTAATTTGCCTATTTTAGGAACCTCATATCAGTGGAATCATACATTTGTCTTCTGACTTATTTAGCTTCGCAAGACATTTTCAAGGTTTAACCTATCTTCCAGCATGTATCAGAACTTCACTCCTTTTTATGGCTGAAACAATTATATATATATATAACATATATATACACGTAACAATTATATATATGTAACATATATATAATTATATATGTTACATATATATCATAGATATAATATATATATAACATTTTTTTTATCCATTCATCTTTTGGTCTCTTGGACAAATGGGTTATTTCTATCTTTTGGCTATACTGAATAATGCTACTCTGAACCTTACTGTGGAAGTCTACTTGAGTCCTTGTTTTAAATTCTTTTGAGTATATTTCAAGAAGTAAAATTTCTGGGTCAAACGGTAATCCTATGTTTAGCTTTTTGAGGAACTGCCAAACTGCTTTCTACACCAGCTGCCTCGTTTTACATTTCTACTAGCAATGTAGGAGTGTTCCAATTTCTCCACATCTGTGTAAACAGTTGTCATTTTTCTTTTTAAAAATTATAGCCATCCTAGTAAGTGTGAAGTTATATCTCATGCTGTTGATTTGCATTTTCCTAATAACTAGTGATGTTGAGCATATTTTCATCTGCTTGTTGATCATCTATATATTTTCTTTAGAAAAATGTTCATTTGAGTTATTTGCCCATTTTTTAAATTAAATTTATTGAAGTGATACTGTTTAGTAGAATTATATAGGGTTCAAGTGTAAAATTCTAGAATACATCATCTGTGTGTTTCCTTGTGTGTGTACCACCCAGAGTCAATTCTTTCACCATATAGTTCACTCCTTTTACCCTCTTTTACCATCTTCCCTCCCTTTTATCCTCTGATAACCAGTAAACTATTGTTTATGTCTATGAGTTTTTGTTTGTTTGTCTTGTTTATTTGTTGCTTTCAGTTTTATATCCCACATATGAGTAAAATCATATGGTTTCTATCCAATCAATTTCATTAGCATGATAATCTCAATTTTCATCCATGTTTTTGCAAATGGCAGTCAGTATTTCATCTTTTCTTATGGCTGAGCAATATTCCATAGTACATATGTGCCAAAGCTTCTTTATCTAATCATCCACTGAAGGACACTTTGGTTGTTTTCATCTCTTAGCCACCCTAAATAATGCTTCAATAAACATAGGGGTGCAGATAAATGTTTTCAGATTTTTGGAGTAGATAGCCAGAAGAGGATTTGCTGAGTCATACAGTCATTCTATTCTTAATTTTTTGAGGACTTCCATACTGTTTTTCATAATGACTATACCAATTTACATTCCCACCAGCAGTGTGTGAGGGTCCCTTTTCCTCCAAAACCTCTGCAATAATTATCATTACTTGTTTTGTTGATAATGTAGCCATTCTAACAGGTGTAAGGTGGTATCTCATTGTGTGTTTTGATTTGCATTTCCCTGAGAGTTAGTGAAGTTGGGCATCTTTTCATATATCTGTTGGCCAATTGTATGTCTTCTTGGGAGAAGTGTCTGTTCAGGTCCTCTGCCCACGTTTTAATTTGATTTTTAATTGTTGTTGTTGAGTTGTATGAGTTCTTTATATATTTTGGGGACCAGCCCCTTATCGGAGGTGTTATTTGCAAATATCTTCTCCCATTCAGTTGTTTACCTCTCTTGTTATCGTTGGTGGTGGTGGTGGTGGCTTCTTTTTCTGTGCAGAAGCTTCTTAGTTCAATATTATCCCATTCATTTATTTTTGCTTTTATTTCCCTTGCCTTTGAGGTCAAGTTCATCAATCCTCTTTAAACCCAAAGTCCCTAATTTTCAGGTCTTATATTTAAATCTTTGATCCATTTTGAATTAATTTGGGTGTTTGGTGATGGATAGCAGTCTCATTTTACTCTTTTGCATGTGACTTTTCAATTTTCCCAGCACCATTTATGAAGAGGCTTTCTTTTTTCATTGTATATTTTTCACTCCTTTGTCAAAAAATATATGCCCATATATATGTGGGTTTATTTCTGAATTCTAAATTCTATTCCATTGGTCTACGGGTCTGTTGTTGTTGTTGTTTGTTTGTTTTTGGTTTTTGTTTTTTGGCCAGTACCATGCTGTTTTGATTTTTGAGGTTTTATAACAAAGATTGAAATCGGGGAGGGTCGTGCCTCCAGTCTTATTCTTTTTTCATAGGATTGCTTTGGCAATTTGGGGTCTTCTGTGATTCCATATAAATCTAATGATTTTTTTAAAATCTATTTCTTAAAAGAATGTCTTTGAGATTTTCATGGGGATGCATTAAATATGTATATTGCTTTGGGTAGTATAGCCATTTTAACTATGTTGATTCTTCCAATCTCTGAACATGGAGTATCTTTCTATTTCTTTGTGTTTTCTTCAAATTCTTTTCATAGTGTCTTATATTTTTTTAGTGTATAAGTCCTTCACATCCTTTGTTAAGTTTATTCCTAGATATTTTATTCTTTTCATTGAAATTGACAAAGAGAATATTTTTTTATTTCTTTTTCTGAAAATTTGTTTTAGTATATAAGAAAGCAATGGATTTTTGTACATTGATTTTGTATCCTGGAACATCGTTATTTTCTTGTTGTTTTGTTTTAATAGTTGTTTGATGGAGGCTTTAGGGTTTTCTATATAAAGAATGATGTCAGCTGCAAAACATGATAATTTTACTTCTTCATTCCCGCATTGGATGTCTTTCATTTCTTTCTCTTAACCTCATTGCTCAGGCTAGGACTTTTATTTATTTATTTATTTATTTATTTATTTATTTATTTATTTATTTTATTATTTTATTTTTTTTAACTGAACTGGGGGCCTCACTGCATTCGGGAAGCACACCTTAGTTCAGCATGTGGGTCCGCCTGGGCCGGAGCCGGGATTCGATCCTTGGTCCTCAGGGCTTCAAAGTGAGTGCTTAACCCTCTGAGCCATCCCGGCTTTCCTAGGACTTTTAATACTATGATGAATAACAGAGGCGAGAGGGGGCCTTGTTCCTGATCTTAGAGGAAAAGTTTTCAGTTTTCATCATTATCATATTAGCTGAGGGTCTGTCATATATGGCCTTTATTATGTTGAAGTACAATTCTTTTATGCTCATTTTATTGAGTATTTAAACATAAATGGATGATGTAGCTTTCAAATGCTTTTTCTGCATTTATTGATATGATCATATGATTTTTATTTTCTATTTTATTTATGTGGGGTATCACATTGATTGATTTACATATGTTGAACCATTGTTTGAGCCCCTGGAATGAACCCCATTTGACTGTGATGTATAAAGCTTTTATTGTATTGTATTCTATTTGCTAGTATTTTGCTTAGTATTTTTGCAACTCTACTTATCAGAGATATTGGTCTGTAGTTTTGTGTGTGTGTGTGTGTGTGTGTGTGTGCATGTGTGTGTGTGTGTGTGTATTATCTTTCCAGATTTTTGTATCATGATAATGTTAACCTCATAGAATGAGTTAGGAAGTGTTGCCTCTTCTTCAATTTTTTGGAAGAGTTTGAGAAGGACAGGTATTCAATCCTCTTTGAATGTTTGGTAGAATTCACTGATGAAGCTATCTGGTCCTGGACTTTTGCTTATGGGGAATTTTTGGATGATTGTTTCAGTTTCCTTGCTGTTGATCAGTCTACTTAGATTTTCTGATTCTTTGTGATTCAATCTAGGAAAATTACATACTTCTAAGAATTTGTTTATATCTTCTAGGTTATTGAATTTAGTGGCATGTGGTCCTTCATGGTATTCTTATATGATATTGCATATTTCTGTGATATCTGTCATAACTTCTCTTTCATTTCTGATTTTGTTTATTTCTTCTCATTTTTCCTTAGTGAGTCTAGCTAGGGGTTTATCAATTTTATTAATCTTTTCAAAGAACCAGCTCTTTGTTGCATTAATTTTTTCTATTTTCTTTTTGTTCTTGATTTCATTTAATTCTGCACTAATTTTTATTATTTCCTCTTTTCTGCTGACTTTGGGCTTCATTTGTTCTTCCTTTTCTATTTAAGATGTAATATTAGGTAATTTATTTGGGATTTTTCTTGTTTTTGAGATAGGCCTGTAATTATATAAATTTCTCTTTTATTATCACTTTTGCAGCATTCCAAAAGTTTTGATATGTTGTATTTTCATTCTCATTTACTTCAGGGTATCTTTAGATCTCTCCCTTTATTTCCTCTTTGATCCAGTTGACCATCAGGAGCATGTTACTTAATCTCCGTGTACGTGTGTTTTTTTCCTCTTTCTTTTAGCTAGTTGATCTCCAATTTCAAAGCATTATGGTAGGAGAATATGCACTGTATGATTTCAGTCTTCTTAAATTTGTTGAGGCTAGTTTTGTGTTCCAACATATAGACTATCCTTGAGAATGTTCCATGTACACTAGAGAAGAATGTATAATTTGGTGTTCTGGGATAAAACGAAGGCTTTGCAAATGTTGATTATATCCATTTCATCTACTGTGTCACTTAAGGCTGATATTTTCTTCTTGATTTTTCTGTTTGGGTGATCTATCCATGGTTGTTAATGGGGTATTAAGTCCCCTATTATAATTGTGTTTTTGTCAGTTTCTCCCTTTAATTCTATTAGTAGTTATATTTTGGTGCTTTCTGATTGGGAGCCTAGATTAATATATTGATGTGTTGTCTTCTTGTTATATTGTCCCTTTTATCATTATGAAATGTCCACCTTTATCTCTTGTGACCTTTTTTATCTTGAAGTCTATTTCTTCAGATATAAGTATGGCTACACTCACTTTTCTCTGGATGCCATTTGTTTGGAGTATCATTTTCCACTTTTTCATTTTTAGTCTATATTTGTTCTTGCAGCTGAGATGTGTTTCTTGAAGGCAGAATATGGTTGGTTTTTGTTTATTTGTCTAATCTGCCACTCTCTGCCTTTTTATTTGTGAGTTAAGACCATTTGTATTTAGAGTGGTTATTGATATATGAGGATTTCATATAGCCATTTTATCTTTTGTTTTTTTGGTAGCTCAGTGTCTCCATTGCTTCTTTGCCCTGTGTTTCTATTATTTTAGATTAGTGGTATTCTATAATTTTTTCCACAATTTACTCTTTGTTTATGTTATGTGTCTCAGTTCTGGATTTCTTTTCCCAGTGGTTACCATTAAGTTTTTTTTTTTAAAGAAAGTTTCATATGTATGATATGATTCATATTTTTCTCCTGAGTTATCCCATCATTCCCTCTTTTTCAATATGTTGAATATTTGATTCTCTGGGGATGTAGATGCTTCCTCTGTGACAAGCTCACTTTCATCTCAGGGTAACACCTCCTTCGGAGAATGTGGTGAGCAATGGAGTTAGAAGCTCCTGAAATCCCAGTGCTGCTTCTGGGATCAGCTGTAAAAGGTTGGGGTGAGGTGGGCTAGGACAGGCTGCTGGTGTGTTTGTAACTTTGTTTTTCTTCCAGTACTGGTGACTGCCAGATCTCAGTTGCCCTGCCTCTGTATCTTGACCCTTGTCACTGGAATTAGCAACAGTGTTTAATGCTGCTCGGAAATTGTCTCTCCAGTTCTCAGGGCTGTAGAAATTCTACTTTATAACTCAGCAGTTACTGCTACAGTTTCTTCTGGGGCCCACTGCTAGCTCTAGGGGAGTTAGAGAGGTGAGTTCTGGGAGGGTGAGGTGAGGTGGCCAAGCTCCATGGCTTTGATTTCTGTCCTGTAATGGCAGCTGCTAGAGCACAGTTGTTGTACTTCTGTATTCAATCTCTGCCCTGATCACTGGGTTCAGTTGTATTCTATGCTGATCACTCAGGCAGGAATACTTGGGGCCATAGAACATGCACCTGCAGCCTTAATTCTCTCTTCTCCCAGGACCCTCAGTAAGTTTCAAGCTGCATCTGCACATCTCTGCTCTTTTCCCTTCCCTTTTACCCTGTTCACCTCAATTTGCCCAGATGTTTCAATGTGCAGTTCTCTCAGACCCAACTGTGTGTTGCATAGGGAATCCTTTGTTGAAGAATAGCTGTTTACTTTGTTGTAATTTCAAGAGAAGAGTAAAGAGGACCCTTCACACCATTATGCTTCTGACATCATTCTTTGTTGTTAGCTCACTTTTGAATTGAGTTTTTGGGGTTTTCTTTGTTGTTTCAATTGTTGAATTTGGGAGTTCTCTATTCTAAATATTAATCCCTTATCAGATATGCAATTTGAAAATATTTTTTCTCATTCATGGGTTGCTTTTTTATTTTGTTGATAGTATTCTTTGGTACACATAAGTTTTTTTAATTTGATAAGTTCCATTGTGCCTACTTTTTTTTTGTTTGTTTGCCTGTACCTTTGCTGTCATATCTGAGAAAACTGTTGTTATAGCCAAGATCATGAAGCTTTTCCTCTTTGTTTTCCTCTGAGAGTCTCATGGTTTTGGCTCATATATTTAGGTCTTTGATCTATTTTGAGTTAATTTTTTTTTATATGATCTTATGTAAGGGTCCAAGTTCATTCTTTTACCTGTGGCTATCCAATTTTTCCAGCACCATTTCTGGAAAAAACTACCCTTTTCCATGAGGTGGTCTTTCCAGGATTGTTGGAACTTATTACACCATATATGTGAGAGTTTATTTTTGGACTTTCTATTGTAGTTTATTCTATTGCCCTATTCATTTGCTCTTATGCCAGTACTACCGTGTTTTATCGTAAATTTGAAATCAGAAAATCTGAGACCTCCAATTTTGTTCCTTTAAAAAATTATTTTGGCTATGTAGAATCTCTGAGATTTCACATGAATTTTAGATGGATATATATTTCTGCAAAAACATATTTTGGGGATTTTAAGGTAGTATTGACATCTTAATAATATTAAATTTTATGATCCATGACAAAAACACAAGTGTTTCTCCATTTATTTATGTCTCCTTTGGTCTCTTTTTTATTTATTTTCTAAGAATTTATTTTATATTGTTTGACAGAGAGAGAGACAGGGAGAAGGGGAAGGACTCAGAGCAGCCTCCATAGTTGTACATTATTAGTTTTCAATCTGGTTTCACTCCACATGTGGGCTTGGGCCTGCACAGGGTGGAAACTGGGCCAGGAGCCTCCTGCATAGGAGGCATGCCCCTGCTGGGGACCTCCTACATGGGAAGTGTGCCCAGGGCAGGAGTTGAACCAGGGGCCTCCCACATGGGAAGCTCGCCCTTGCAAGAACCAAACTGGGAGCACAACCCAGTTTAGCATATGGGTCCACATGGGCTGGGGCCAGGACATGATCCTCAGACCCTGGGGCTATAAGACAAGTACTCAACCCGCTGAGCCATCCTGGCCTCCCCCTCCTTTTGTTTTTTTCAGAAATGTTTCATAGGTTTTGATGTACAAGTCTTTCACAACATTGGTTAAATTAATTCCTAAGTATTTTATTCTTTTTATTTTTACTTTATTTTATTGTTTTATTGTTAAATTTTGGGGGGTGACATTTTTATTTTATTATAAATGGAATTATTTTATTAATTTTATTTTGGACCATTCATTATTAGTGCATAGAACTACTTATTTTATGTGCTTTAGTATCCTAATTATTTGCTGTATTCATTTATAAGTTCTAAGTTTTGTGTTTGTGTGTGTGTGTGTGTGTGTGTGTGTGTGTGTGTGTGTGTGTGTGTGAACTTTTTAGGATTTTATACATACAAGATCTGATCATTAAATTTGTGAGCTCATCCTAGAAAAAGTGCTACATACCTCATTGCTGAATATTGCTATGGTCACCTTAGTGACTCACTCCCTTTGGAAAGCTATGCACCAACACCAAGATCTAGTCCACCCTTGAAAGCAATTTTGGAACTCTTATTCTGGAATGGCCATCAGAGCTGTCATCGTATTACCCTTGATGTCCTGATTGTCATCAAAAATGTCTTTCTTTCAATATTTTCTTTATCTTTGGGTAAAGATAAAAGTCATTGGGGACCAGGTCAGGTGAGTAAGGAGGGTGTTCCAATACAGTTCTTTGTTTACTGGGTAAAAACTCCCTCAGAGACAGTGCTGTGAGAGCTGGTGCATTGTCATGATGCAAGAGCCATGAGTTGCTGGCAAAAAGTTCAGGTCATTTTCATCTCACTCTTTCACACAGCCTTTTCAGCTCTTCTGGCTAGTCAACTTGGTACAAATTCATCCTGAATAATCCCTCTGATACCAAAAAGGTTAGCAACATTGTTTTGACCCTTTTTTTGGACTGACTGAACAGTTTTGATCATGAAGAATTAGCTGACAGATTCCATTGCACACTTTGACACTTCATTTCAGGGTCATATTGGTACACCTGTGTTTTGTCACCAGTCATAACACGGCCCAAAACATCATTTTGCCTCTCTAAAAGGTCTTGGTAAATTTTGACTCTTCTTTGCTTTTAGTCATCAGTGAGTTCCTTCAGGACCTTTTTTTTTTTTAAGATTCTATTTTTTATTTTTATTGTTTTTAACAGAGACAGAGAAAAACAGAGAGAAGAGGGGTGGGGGCAGAGCAGTCTCCATAGTTGTATGTCATCAGTTTTCAACATGGTTTTGTTTGTTCCACATAGGTGGGTGGGGATCGTGCAGGGCAGGAACCAGGCAGGGGGTTATGCATGGGAGGCATGACCCCGCAAGATGGGGGCCTCCTACAAGGGAAGCATGCTGGGGGTGGGAGCCAAACCAGTGGCCTCTCACATGGGAAGCTCACCTCAGAACCAGGCCAGGGGCCTCCCACATGGGAGGCATGCCCCCTCAAGCTGGGAGCGAAACTGGGGGTTCCCTGCATGGGGAGCACACCCCAGTTCAGCATATGGGTCCACATGGGCTGGGGCCAGAATTTGCTCCTCAGTCCCCAGGGCTGCAAAGTGAGCACTTAACCCATTGAGCCATACTGGCTTCCCCCTTCAGGACCATTTTTGCACACATCTTTTTCATGTCAAGATTTCACTTAAG
>PVKE010025582.1:0-22928 GCA_004027555.1 Craseonycteris thonglongyai | reverse complement strand
ATTAGTTGAGAACATTTTTGCAATTGGATTTAGGCATGTTTTGTTTTGTGTTTTTTTTTTTTGGTTTGGTTTTGTTCTTATTTTGAAGGCTAAAATAGAAGAATATCTTGTAATATCATACACCTGATTACTCTTTATTTACTTATTCATTCACTCATTTATTGCAGAAACTTAAAAATACTCCTTTATTGTTTCTTAAAATGTTTTTGTTTTAGTTTTTAATTAGTTGACTTACAATATTATATTAGTTTAAGGTATACAACATAGTGATTAGACATTTAAATAACTTATGCATTGATCATCCTGAGAAATCGAGTACCCATATGAGTAAGGTGACCAGACGTCCTGCTTTTGGTGGGACTGTCCCAATTTTTAACAATTTGTCCCGCGTCCCGCAGCATTTTAAAAATGTCCCGATTTTTGGAAAGAATGCATGACAAGTTAGGGAACAGCAGGAGATAGACCAAATTTTGCATTCCAGAAATGTTTATCAAGGCCTACTATGCGGCAAGCGTGGGCTATGTAGTGATAATAGAAACCTGAATAGGAGAAATGTCTAATTCTCAAGGAGATTACAGTTTGATTAGAAGAGACAAATAAATTCAGTGACATTCACAGGGTCTTTATGGGAGCTCCTGAGGTGAATACTTATGACTGGGGGTGAGGAGAGAATTGGGGAAGGTTTTCGAGCTGAATTTTAAAGGGTGAATGAGAGCCAAGCTCAGTATGATGGGGAGTACATTGCATGGGCAGGTTGGTATGGAGAGATGCTAAGGCATTGGGTATCGCATGAACAAATAGCTAAGAAATAGCTCTGTAGTAGGACATTCCTGGAACAGAAAGTAAAGAAAGATGAGATTGAACATAGAGTTAAGGATAGATTTCACTGAACCTTTTATAGCATGCCCAAGGCTTTGCCTTTATTATGAAGAATTCTCCATGATTCCTTATGGCCACCTTCTCTGGCATTTTTGTGCTTTCTCCTGTAGCAGTCTGTCATGGATCTTAACACCCAGTTCTTTATGTCTAGTTCTAGCTTGCATTCAAAGCCTCTGCCATGTCCAGCATGAATACCCAAACAAACTCTCCTTTGCTCCTAAATATGCTCCCACTTTTACTTATGAATTTCATTCTTTACTCAGGTTCAAAACTTTGGGGGGATGCAGGGATAGCTCAACAGTTTTAGCACTTACCTTGCAACTAACTTCAAGGTCCAGAGATCAAATATTGGTCCTGGCCTATGCAAACCCATATGCTAAATTGTGGACCAGCTGGTAACTGCCAGCTGGGTGGTAGGGTGGCATGGTGGCCCCCAGTTTGGTTCCTGCCCCGTGTGGCTACACATTTACCTGTGTGGAATGAAGCCATGTCACAGCTAATGATGTACAACTGTGGATAGTGCTCTGGGCACTCCTCCCGTCTCTCTCACACTTTCTCTCAAACAATAAAATAAATCTTAAGAAACAAAAAACTTTGGGTACTTCTCTCCTCAAGTCTCCTCTTGTCCTTTGTTCCTGTCCTCTCCAGCAGCAGTGCTCAATAGAACATTCTGTGAGGATGGAAATGTACTCTATGCCACATGGTAACAATGACCAGTCACACCTGGCTGCTTAGCCTGTGAAACGTGGCTAATGCATCTGAGAAATCCAATCTTAGATGTTATTTGATTTTAATCAATTAAAATTTAAAAGCCACCAGTAGTTAGTTGCTACCATATTGGACAGCACAGCTTTAGATAATCGGTCAAGTTTTGTGGGCTCTTGATTTTGTAACCACTTCTACTTTCCCATCTCAGAGAGGCTCTCTGTACTTTCTACTGCTGAAATTGCCCCTGATGGGCGTCTCTGCTTCAGTTCTTCCCCGTTTAATTGATCCCACACTGTGCATGCCAACTTCTTATTCAAAAGCCTTGACTGACTAGCTTCCTATTGCTGCAAGATCGAATGTAAACCCCTCACCCTGATATTTGAGGCTTATTCAGTCCTATGACTATGTATTCAGCCATACACATTCTCAAACTGTCTGGAGCCTTCCTTTTCTCTTCTGATGCACCTTCTTTGTTCCTTCTACTCGTCCTGCAGGAAAGTATGCTCCCTCTCCATTCTTATGAGCCCAAATCCACCCTTCCTCAGCAGCCATCTCAAAGCCACTACCATGCAGGTGACCCTCACTTTCCTCCCCAGTTAATTCTCTCAACTTCTCCTAGTCATTTTTTTGTTTGTTTGTTTTGTTGTTGTTGTGCACTCACCTCCTGCCTTACACTAGAACATTCCTGAGGGTAAGCTTCCTATCTATTTGGTTTTTGTATTTTTGCAAAACAGCAAAATATTTTGAATTTGTTAGATTTTTAATTTTTATTGAATTAACAGAAAGAAATATGATGGTATTGAATCAGGATCTACTGAAATGGAAGTCCTTAGTTCTGTTTTTACATGAAACTAGAAATGATCCCAATAGTTTTCTGTTGTTTATTTGTTTTCTGATGGTAGTAGGGGAGCACAAAGCTTAGGAATAGGGGTTAAGGGGGGACTCAGGCTAAGGGTAGAGGGTTACAGGGTCAGTCGTCAGGGCAGTTATCATGAAAATGTGCTGGAGGATTTATTTCAAGACAGGATTTGTATTATCCTGACTAACTGATGCTTTTGCTAATGCCTCTTTATAACTGGCTTCATTCTAGAATTCTGGAGTAAGTTTATAATGATGAAACGTTTACTCTGTCTCATTTAACTGTATCTACTATAAGTCACTTTTTTCATATTGGAAAGCTGTTACTTAGTCCTACTGAGTGTAATTGAATCATACTATCCTCCAGGCTCTGCAAGGACAGATATCAAGTAAGCAGGCTGCTGTAGAGAAACTGAAAAAAACAGCTGAGATGCTTTTAGATGCCAGAGGATCTTTACTGCCAGCCAAGAATGATATCCAGAAAACACTGGGTAAGTATTTGTTTCCTTGTTTCCTCTCTCTCAGGTAAATGCTAAATGAAGGTATTCTGATAGATATGGAGAAGAGGTTCACTGGTATGTATTGTTTTATTTGCATCCTTTCCCTGTAAAATGTTACTTCTCAATCTAGGAGAAAGCATGTCTTCTTTGGCAGGTTATTAAAAATTTTGTGAATGGGCTGTGTAGTTTGGAAAGAGTATATTTAAATTTTAATTTTGTATTTAGTTGTAACAGAAATTGTTTATATAATAGTCACTATAGATAGTGGAACTTAAGTGCTCTTGGGTGATGGGATTGGGTAGAAGTAGGCTCTTAGGCTCTGGCCAAAAGTAGTTTCTTGATGGAATCTGTGTCCATCGAAAGTAGGAGCATGGGTTTAAGAGGTGGAGAGACATGCTTTGAATAGCATTCCAGTTCTCTGTTCCATAGAAGTCTTTAAGTGTTCTCACAGGCTTCCAACTACCCTAGTTCTTCAGTGACTCTAGAAACTCGTATAGAGGTAGGGTGGTGCTTGTGTGCTTGCCCCCATTACATTAGTGCATTTCTTGAGAGAAGAAATGTTGCATATTATTCTTTGTATCTACTCACAGTATTTAGTTTATACTAAGTGCACAGTGGATTATCAGTAAACATTGTTTACTGTCTTAATATATTTTTTGTTTTGACATTGCTGCCCTTCATAATATTTGATGTGTGGTTTGAGGATATTATATACGAAGGCTGTCTGGAAAATATCTAGCCATATGATATGAAAAAGAGGCACTTATGGCTGGAATTTTTCTAGATAGTCCTTGTATTTCCATGTGTGAAATAAAATATTAACCCAGCAGATGTTTAAGCATATGCCTTTATTCAAAGGGAACATGAATTAAAATCTGAGTAGAAATTTTAGATAAAGGGCAAGGTGAAATTATACTCTTCTGAAACCACTCTGTAGAAGAAGGTAAACCTTTTTGCTGTCTTATAGACATCCAAACTCTCCTGATCATGCACCTATATGAAATAATTTTTAATATTTAGCCTCATGTGCACATATATTTATTAATTACACACACATATTGCTATCTATCATATTACATGTATTAGAATTATAAAATGCAAAAATATAACAATTTAACGTATAAGATAAATATATGGACAGAAGTCCTAATATTTTTTCCTATATATCAATTCACCACCTTGACATCCCAAATTGGCAACCACTGCTATAGGAACTTGAACATAGGGATTGGAGGACAAAGACAGTGGTATCCAAACTTTTGGCTTCCCTGGGTCACATTGGAGGAAGAGGAGGAATTGTTTTGCAGCACACATAAAATACACTAACACTAACTATAGCTGATGAGTTAAAAAAAATTTGCAAAAATATCTTATAATATTTTAAGAAAATTTATGAATTTGTGTTGGACTGCATTCAAAGCCATCCTGGGCCAATGCCGGCCACAGGGTAGACAAGCTCGGACAATATTACATGTTTTTCTGTTATTTGAAGAGGCATATCGACATTTTTCCTGTTGTTAATCATATAGAATTTTACTTTTATTTGTTTACAACCTCTATGTTAAATGATTTTATGACTTTAAAACTTCCCTCTGGGGAAAGCTGGGATGGCTCAGCGAGTTAAGTGCTCCCTTTGAAGCCCCTAGGACTGAGGATAGAATCCTGGCTCCGGCCCAGGCGGACCCACATGCTGAACTGGGAAGTTCCCACAGTTCAGTTCTCTCTCTGTCTCTGTCTCTGTATCTCTCTCTCTTTCTGTCAAAAATAAAATAAAATAAAAATTAAAAAAAAAAAAAAAACCCAAAAAAACTTCCCTCTGACATAATTTTCTAGGAATATGTGTAAGTATATGTAAGATATAGAGAAGTTTCTCTGAGATCTATCTGACTTCTAAGAAAATTAACCATTAAAGAAAAAACATTCGGGGAAGCCGGGATGGCTCAGTGGGTTAAGCGCTCACTTTGCAGCGCCAAGGACCAGGGATCGAATCCCGGCCCTGGCCCGTGCGGAACCATATGCTGAACCGGGAGCTCCCCCAGTTCAGTTCTCTCTCTATCTCTGTCTCTGTATCTCTCTCTGTCTCTGTCAATAAATAAATAAATAAATAAAATAAAAAAAAAGAAGCTTTTAAAAAACAAAAAACAAAAACATTCTTAGTACATTTTTTTGTAACTATTTCTGAAATAATTTTTAATTACTAAAATCAAGAATTTTCTTCAATGACAATGTTTTCTGAACTAAGAAGTGCAGAAAAACAGGTAACACACTCAAAATGTGTTCATTGTATTAGAATAGCTTAGCACTAACCATGGTTAAACAGATAGCTGATGTTCCCCTGTTGATGCAAAGTTTGCCAAATTGAGAAGCAGCTCACCTGCCAATCGCGACCTGCAATTCAGAGTATCTGTTCTAGTGACTTAGACTGGGGCTCATCATATTTGAACCTGCTGCTTATTTTCTCTGCTGATAGCATCTTGGTGCTTTGTGTGTTTGTTTGTTTTGGGTGGTTTCTTTTTTTATTGTTAAATTTATTAGGGTTAGATTGGTTAGAAAAAATTGCATAGGTTCCAGGTGTACAACTCTATAGTGCTTTGTCTGTGTGTTATAGTGTGTGTTCACCACCCAGAATCAGTTCTCTTTCCATCACCATATACTAGATGCCCTCTCCCCTCTTACCCTCAGGTAACCACTAAACTATTGACTGTGTCCATGAAGTTTTGTCTCTTTTTTGCTTTCAGTTTTATATTCCACCTATGAGTGAAGTCATTTGGTTTTCTTAGCTTTTTCTGTCTGGCTTATTTCACTTAGCATGATGATCTCAAGTTCCATTCATGTTGCAAATGGTAATATTTTATCTTTCCTTATAGTTGAGTAATATTCCATTGTATAAATGTACCACAGCTTTTTTATCCACTCATTTACCAAAGGACACTTTGGTTGTTTTCATGACTTGGCTATAGTGAACAGTGCTGCAATGTACATTGGGGTCCATATGTTTTTATGGACTAAGGTTTCAAGTGTTTTGGGCAAATACCTGGAAGGAGGATTGCTGGGTCATAGGGTAGGTCTATTCCCAGTTTTCTGAGGAATCTCCATACTGTCTTCCATAGAGGTTGTACCATTTTGCATTGCCAGCATCTTGGTGCTTATTAAGTGCCATCTCCCTCTTGTCAGTGTCCCCAGCAATTTCATTGTGCTTTAATGACAGAAGCCTGATTGTCTCTTTAAATCCTTTAAACGAAGCATTTTACTTCACTGAAAATTTATTAAACTGTTCTCTCATCATATAATCTGAGAAGAATAAAAAAGAAATGTTGTTTGTTTATATGGATTATGTTCCCGGGACCAGACACAAGCATGTGATATTTCATTTTTATAGAGACGTTTCAGGTCCAAGTTTTCTTCTATTGTGGTATTCTACCGTGTTCCAGACTAAAACATTCAGAAATAATTAAAATACTTTTCAAACCCTTAGAAAATAAGTGATAAATTAACAATTAAAAACATTGTTTTTCAGAGACAGTGAGAGAGAGATACAAATACAAAAACCATTGTTCTTGGAACTTCTCATTGGTCTGCAGTAGAGAATGTAGAATGGTAAAATGTAGGGCTTTACACCCAAGTGAAAACTAGGTCAGAAAGGGTTGGTTTTGTTTGTTGTTCGTTTAGCCTCTGAGGTCTTTAGAATTGAAAAGTAAAGTTAATCTTATCTGAGATAGTTTAACCCGTTAATGGGATTTATTTTTTCCTTTGTCTGCTATTAAACTTTCCAAATAAATTCTATTTGTTTATGTTTTAGAAGCATAATCTCAACCTTTAATTTAAGTGGATTTTCATTGTATATTTTTTTCACTGCATTAACCTTGGCAAATTTCTGTGTATTTGAGTACTTTGCTTAGGATGTGAGGCATGACAGAAGTTTGATTTATGAGAGAGAGAGAGAGAGAGAGAGAGAGAGAGAGAGAGAGAGAGAGAGAGAGAGAGAGAGCGCTCAAGGGAGCGAGAGAATATTTATATGTAAAGATTAATTCTTCACAAGATTAATTCTTCACAAGTCTGTATGGCTTTGTATTGTTCCTTGAGAATAGCTGTGTATGACTGTTACCTTTACCCCTTTATAGTAATCAGTAAGTATGGCTGATTTGAAATGTCAGATTGAGAACGGGGATTTACTCCAATGATCTGTTGTTTGGATTGCTTTCATCTCTCCAGGACAATTCAAATATTTATGCATCCAAAAATCGCTTTATAAATACAGATGATATACATTTTAACTATTTTTAAACCAATACTTGGTTTTCATTTTCCACTGTGATCTTTTCCTCCATTCTTTTTTTAAGGTTTTAGATAGTGCTGTAATTATAGATTATGAATTTATCACTTAAACTCTTGTTTTCTTTTTCTAGTTTTGATGTAGACATTTTGGGATTCACCATAGTATGTTTTTGAAAAGAAATGGGGCAAAGAGAACTTTGTACTTAACGTTTTCTGATCTTTTTGGATTAGATGACATTGTTGGGAGATTCGATAATGTGTCCAAGTCTGTTAGTGAACGAAATGAAAGACTCCAGATAACCCTGACCCGCTCACTGAGTGTTCAGGATGGCCTGGATGAAATGCTGGACTGGATGGGAAGTGTGGAAAGATCTCTGAAAGAACAAGGTCAAGTGCCCTTAAACTCTGCTGCTCTTCAGGATATCATTAGTAAAAACATTGTAAGTGACATTTTAAATAGAAAATAATCCCACTTCTAGATTAAAAAAAACAACCCAAAAAACAGTTTAATAAGCTCCAAAGCATAGGTAGATTCGAGATAAACTTAATGATATAGCTGAAAAAGAGGCATTTTCTGAATATAACTGTGGAGAAGAGTGCTTGCCCAAAGCAAATGTGTGAAAGGATTTTTCTGTGAAGGAGTATGGGAAGAGCTCTGGACACTTTTTCATGAATAGTACTCATGATTCGAGGCTTACACATACATTGAATCCTATCTTGTTTATCTTTGCTTCAGCCAGCTGCACATGAGGTTAATCTGATCAATCTTGTTGTTGTCTAGCCTTTTAAAAATTAGGACCATGGATAATCCCTAAACTCCCTTAGAGCCCAGGGGTTGCTGAGTAGCAGCTACCTCCTGCTTCACTCAGGCAGCTTGGCAGCTGTTCTCTTCTCTCCCTTGAAGAGATTTGGGATGGGATTCCTCAAGGGACAGATCAAACTTGTCTGTCAGTCCCATCCGTTAACCTTCCTTAGTCACAGGTGGTTCAACCTTATGTTGTTATGAATAGTCTTTTTTTTTTTAATACTCTGGGACATTATTTGTAAACATTATAAAACACATGCAATATGTGGTTCATTTCAGATGTTGGAACAGGATATTGCAAGTCGTCAGAGCAGTATCAACACCATGAATGAAAAAGTGAAGAAATTTATGGAAACAACAGATCCATCCACAGCCTCCTCACTGCAAGCCAAAATGAAGGACTTGTCTGTTCGGTTTTCAGAAGCAAGTCATAAACACAAAGAAAAACTTGCTAAAATAGAGGAGCTCAAAACCAAAGTAGAACTGTTTGAGAACATCTCAGAAAAGCTTCAAATGTTTTTAGAGACAAAAACTCAGGCTCTAAACGAGGCAAATGTGCCAGGAAAAGATGTTACTGAATTGTCTCAGCATATGCAGGTATGTCTTCCTTAATATTCAACAAGACTGATCAAGTATATAAACAGTTAAGACAAACTCCTACATTTATTGGCAGAATTATAATTAGCCATCATCAACTTAGTTGCTGATGGATTAATAAAGATTTATCCTTCCCTCCTTTGAAAATTACAAACCTCAGCTTCTTGAGGCCTGTGCATATTTCACAAATACACTTTCCATAGTCCTTGGCTGATACAAGCATCTTATGTGCCAGAACCCACAAAGAGACGGAATGTAAAGAGTGCATTTTTAAGTTAAACAAAGGCTACTCTGTTCTCCCTCAATTAGTCTGCCTGCATGTTTATCTATATGTGAGTGTACTGGCCATAGGCAGGATTTTTTAGGCACATATATACCTCTGATGGAATGCCATTTGAAGTTCTACTGACATCTTATATTGATTAACTATCTAATTGCTTTGTAGCAATCAACTTCTGAATTCTTAGAACATAAGAAAGATCTTGAAGTTTTGCAAAATCTCTTGAAGGAGATATCCAGCCATGGCTTGCCGGGTGATAAGGCCCTGGTTTTTGAAAAAACAAATAATTTGTTAAAGAAATTCAAAGAAGTGGAGGATACCATCAAAGAAAAGTAAGCATCACTTCAGAAACTGGATTTTCTTTACTTAGAATGAATTACTTTTATTTACTTATATAGATAACTAAAATAATTTTGAAAATTTGAGAATAAGTATATAAAGCTACTTTAGATTTTCTTTTATACTGATACCTTCTTTTTTTCCTGTTAAAATTAAGTGTATTATTAGTGTATTTAGGAGGGAAATTCAAGATTTCTCACATAAAAGTAGAAAGCATTAGGTAAGAAAAATTGTTGTGGTCATGCATTACTGAAAATAACCTAAAATCATTATTGTGTCTGAACCCTTTGGCAAATACCACATTTTATTTGTAAAGGCAGATAAAACCCTGAAAGATAGCTGGTGGTTCATTGCTTTCTGGGTTCAATTCAGAAGCTGGCTCCACCCCTGTCCTTTTATTCTTGTAAAATAGTTTACTTTTTAAAGACTTGTAGTTAATAGTGACTCCATGAATAAACAAGATAAGAAACAAGAGACTGAACCTAAGCTGAGCTAAAAAGCTGTACAGGGTTAAGCCTTGTGACTGAACTTTTATATTTCTGATCTCATGTTAGTTTAGAATATGAGGGCTGTCCAGAAAGCGTCTAGCTGTGTGACTGTTCTTATTATATTGACAATGGCTAGATTTTTTCTGGACAGCCCTTGTGTATAGTACATCTGGTTTTGCTGAAGTTTATACAGAAGTCCTTCCCCCAAATAGAAAGTAGTTATTTCTCTTTTAACTATTTTTCATTTCTTCCTAATTCTCTACCTAAAACTTTTCAGTGCTGTCTATAAGTGCTCACAGAGCTATATATTTCCATCTTGTCATATAATATTTAATTTTACATATTGCACAGAAGAAATAGTATTGATTTTCCTAGGTAAACTTTAGGTTGTTCCTTCTTTCAAATGGATTCAATTTTAAAACCATGTTGTCATCAGTAATTATTCCAGCTGCAGTGAACTCATACGTGCCAATATTCCACACACTTGCATATGTGCACATGTCATCCACATGTCATCCGAGTTCCAAATATAACAGTCTTCACAGCTGTTTATGTGCTGGGCATGTGCCCTCCCTCCCTCCATGATACTGAGATACAGAAAGACTCATATAGTTGACTGTGGAGCTTCATGAGTATTGATGGGGAGGCACTCGTTAAAACTTTTCAATCACTAGGTCTCACCTCGATTTTGTGTTTTTGTTTTTTTAGTGACTGAAATCTGTACTCTCTGAAGCACCTGGTTTTATCCATCCACTAAAGTGATTGTGGGGGGGGGGGGGACGGGAGGGAGGTTGAGTGGGAGAGAGAGAGAGAGCGAGTGCACTAGATGGTGTAGTTTTCATGCTGGAGATGTGTGAAAGTTTTCCTGGTTTTGTGCCTGCTGGCAGTAAGCACCATATAAAGTGGACAGATCAAAGCCCACTGAATCTTAATAGTGTTAAAATTGTTTATATAGCCTTAGAGTTGATGTAGCATTGTGAAGTGCCATTACATGTGGGTTACAGATATTTTTCCCCTATCTTTACAGACCTTTCCTCTGAGGAATGGACAAATTGTTATTTAGCTGATTTCACTTACCACCTATGAAACCTTTCCTCCTGTATTAAAACAAAGGGTTAGAGTGTACATGGGGGATTTTTTCTTATTATTAGGTGGGATATGGGAATACTTATTTATTAGTAATTAGTTCTTTTAGAGCATTTCCTTTCTGTGGCTTAAATTTGTCAGTGATTTTTGTTGTCTAGAAAAGATGCTGTATCCTCTTGTCAAGAACAGATGGATGCTTTCCAAGTCCTTGTAAAATCATTAAAGTCATGGATAAAAGAAACAACGGGAAAAATCCCCACTATGCAGCCCTCTTTTGGTGCAGAAGATTTAGGAAAATCTTTGGAAGAAACTAAGGTGAATTGTTGTATCTAATATTACACTGATTTCTTATTTGCCTGTGTTGGTAATGAGAGGTTAAAGACTGAAGCGGTTTCCTTTTATTTAGTATCACATCAGTTAGATCATTATGTGCATACAGTATATTCTGGTGGTATTTGGAAATCATGACGTGGGGGTTAACGGATCCTTTTGAGGAAGGACACAAACTTTAGATGAATTGACTTTTTTTAAAAAAAGAGATGTATTAGTGAGTTGCTGACTGTTCTGGTGTCCAAATTTCCTTCCCCACCAAGTCTCTACTTAGTTTCAGCTATTTTTATACTATTTTTCATAATATTCAGTAAATGATCCTTCTCTTTAACTCAGCGGTTTTGCTGTAGCTGGATATATCACTATAACCAGTATTTGAAGATAAAATTAAATCTGTAGTACAAATAGTGTACAGGTCTCTGTCATCTGACTTGTACCATGAAACCTATGACCAGTTATGCCAGTTTTTTCACTCCAAATTTGTGGAAGTGTGCATTTGTTTAAAAGTTCATTGAAATTTTGATGATTAAAACTCACTATTAAATGGAATTATAAGTTTTCATTTTTTAAGTTGTTTTAATGCATTTATTCTTATAACTTGACTGTTACCCAATACAGTTTTCCAGACTTACAGTTGACAGTTACTTTGGAACCTCTGGCAACTAATAGGCTGACTTTCACTGTGGCTTGGGGCAGAATACAGGATGATCCACCTTCATTTTGCACTGCTAACAGTGTTAACAGTCACCTGGGCTGTTGGAATAGGGATAATGTCTCTTTCTTCCATTCACTCCCTCCCAAATCAGCATTCACAATCATTGTTGTTTTGAGATATATTTAAGAAATTGAATTACAATATGTAGCTTTGAAATTATTTGGAAAACTGAAAAATAATGTGTTTTTATACCTCAAGAAATTACAAGAGAAGTGGAGTTTGAAAACACCAGAGATTCAGAAAGTAAACAACAGTGGGATCTCACTATGTAACCTTATAAGTGCTGTGACGACCCCTGCAAAGGCAATAGCAGCAGTTAAAGCAGGTATGTGCTTTTTTTCCATTCATGTCAAAGACTCTGAGAACTGGGCCCACTCCTGAAAATTTTGTTTGTATGTTATTTTTTAAATTAACAACTAGAATAATCTCAGAAATACAAAGGGAAAGTGACAAGAAAAATGGCATCTATAAACACACTTAAAGCTGCCATGGAAAAGTATCTGTATTAGTCAAATTTCAAATCCCTCTTATGTTTTATTGAAGATTACAATTAAAATGTAGCCAAATTAATATGTAAGAATAAAGAGCATTATATTGGGTAAAGGGAAAGATCAGATTTCAATTTGTTTGTTTTTTACCTTTATTAGTGGAGATGTTGAAATTCTGTTTGAAATATTTGATAAAGAAATACGTCTGGTCTCCTGAGAAAGAAGTGAGGGAAGGAAACAGGTTATTTTCTATAGAGCGGACTTCTCATTTTATATCCACCTGCTTTTATTCCTTACACTATATCAAAAGGAAACAATGATATAATATGTTAGCTAGTATATGTAAATCACAATCTTAAACGTGGTTGAACCACTCATTTCAACAGAAAGGAGGTCAGATAGAAATAATAATTCTCAAACGAATTTAAGTGATAGGTGTAGTTTTAAGTTTAAAGCATATTTATATTGTTGTCAATATCAGGTTTTAAAACAAAATTCCAAGAATAGACAGAAGGCAGATCTCATATCTTTATTCTAAGAGTTTCTGAGTATCCTCTGTGGTTTATCTGTTCTGCACAGCACCCTCTCCCCGAGCTGTCCCTATTGTGAGACCAATGTTCCAGCTGGGCCTCTCTCAACCAGCCTTTTATTCTGCTCTGTTAAGCCCATTTCAGGGAATACTCATATTATATATTATGTGATGATCTCTCCTTTCTCTCCTAATTAGATTTCCTGAAATGTCTTTTTTTTTTTTTAAGGCAAGGATTTCTATTGTATTTTATTTTAGTTTTTTTCTGTCCACTTTATATGAGGTAAAAAATCTTTTTTTTTCTATTCTTAATAACTACTAAACAACCCCCCCCCCTTTTTTTTTCTATTCTTGATAACTACTAAAAATGGTAGGAATTAATCTTGAATATCTATAGGATATTTTCACTTCCATCTAAAACGCCATCGTGTGTGATTTTTTATTTTATTTTATTTTATTTTATTTTATTTTATTTTATTTTATTTTATTTTAAGGGCTGAAACTTAGATTAAGATTCAGATATTTGGGAAGCCAGGATGGTTCAGTGGGTTGAGCGTTCATTTGCAGCACTGGGGTCAAGGATCAAATTCCGGCCCTGGCCTGTGTAGATTTATATGCTGAACTGGGCGGTGCCCCCTGTTCGGCTCTTGCCGGGGTGAGCTTCCTGTGTGGGCAGCCCCCTGTTCAGCTGTCGCCCCAGGCTTGCTTCCCATGTAGGAGGCCCCCACCCCAGCTTGCAGGGGTGTGCCTTCCATGTGGGAGGCACCCGGGCCCACCTGTGGAGTGAAACTATATCGGAAAACTAATGATGCACAACTCTGGAGACTGCTCTGGGACCTCCTCCTTCTCTCTGTCTCTGTCTCTCTGTCAAAAACAATAAAAATAAATCTTAAAAAAATTTAGATATTTAAATGTTTTCATTTGTTTAGACTTGTTCCCCTGTGGTTAGTTTTGGGAAATGTCTTTGTGCTTTTGATAGGTAATCAGTGCATAATTGAATGCGACATTCTACTTATATGTTAAATATTCTGATTATGAAAAGGTACCAAATGCTAGATGTTTATATAATTAAAGAGAAAAATAATTAATACTCACTGAGCAGTTCCTATTTTCTAGGCAATAGATTAACTGTGTTTAATTTTCACAGTGTTGTCACAAGATAGGTATTACTATCCCATTCAGTTTACTGAAGTGGTGATTAATTTGTCCAGTCACATAGCTGGTTATTAATGGGGCTGGGATTTAAATTCAGGTGGGTCATATGTGAAAGCCCAGGTATTGCAAATTACTGTATTCTCCTCTTTCTATGTTGATGTAATGTCAGTTTAATATTTTAGTAGGTTTTTCATTTTTCTTTACTTTCAACTTTTTTTCATGCCTTTTTACATTATTTTGCTTCTACTGAACCAATGTAACACTGTGTAACTGCACCAGACAACCTTTATTTCTATAAATAAGAGAGAAGTTCTTTTTTTCTATCTGTCATTTGTGCTTCGTGCAACATATAAAGCAATTTTGAGCTTCAGAGATTTTATCACTAAAATAACTTTACCAATAAAGAGACTTTATCACAAAGTTGTTTTGTAAATTCTATTTAGTGAGTAGTATATATAACCTGAATTTACTGAAATGCTCATGTTTAAGATGATCATGGTATTACTCTAAAAATAAATTTTATGTGGAAGAGAGGATATGGCTTGATCTTTGAATTTTGGACTTTAACTTGATATTGAATCAATATTTAAAATTTTTCAATAATAATAACATGTTTAAGTGGTTATTGCTTACAGTGGTTTGATTTAAAGTCATCTACTAATGTATGGAAATACTATGGAAATCTGTAATTACTTCAGTGTTCATATTTTTGCAGGTGGAGTAATATTAAATGGTGAAGGAACAACTACAGATACTCAGGAAATTTTAGCAAATAAAGGTAATAGTAACTTTAAGTGCTTATTGATTAAAATAACTTGGTATCCTTTTTTTAGTTTTTTTAAATTTTGTACTTTAAAAGTATATATATATATATTATAAATTTAACAGTGCATATGTTTATTCATCGTATATTTTCCATTTCATTATAATGTAAATGTTTAGTAAAAAATTATGTATCGCTGCCATCATGGAGCTTACAGTCTATTGGGGAAAAAGACAATAATGGTTGGCACTTATTTACAAACCAGAAACGCTAATATCTCAGCAATGGGTGCCAAGTTTACTTCATAAATCAGCAGAGGATACATTTCTCTCTGCCAATTGCATTAGATAGTTTCCTTAATTTTTTTTTAATGATGTTTGAACTTTATTTCTTTAATTTCTAATTTTTCAATTACAGTTGACATTCAATATTATTTTATATTATTTCAGGTGTACAGTATAGTGGTTAGATATTTACATAATTTAGGAAGTGAACCCACCCCCACCCCTACCTCCAATAAGTCTAGTACCTGGCAACATACATTTGACATAGAAAATCTTTTAAGAGGTGAATGGTAGTTAACATTGAAATTTCAAACTTGAATTAAAATGATATTAATATAGTAGTCACATTCTCTATAAATATAATATTTATATAACATTCCATATAATTTTGTTCATCTGAAGTTAATGAACTTCAGTAGTTCAGTTTGGCGTTTGGTTTACCGTATGTTTCCTTTTTTGGGGTTAATTTGAGGTATTTTGTCTCTTGAGATAGTTGAGCTATTTTCTTGAGTTTGATGCCTGAGGAATTAATAATTAATATTTTATGGTTTTGTTTTTTTATTCCATGTAAGATAGCTGTTTCATTTCACTTGTATTACATGATGTCACTAAATAGCATTAAAAGATGATCTAATCTTTTACTTTTAAAACTTGTATGGCTTTATCATGGTAGGCTAATATTAACAAAAGAAGGGACTGTCATATTAAGCATACTTTATTTCTAGATCTCTACTCTAGACATTCTGAAAACGTGTCAGTATAATTATTTTTCTTACTCTTAGGTTTAACATCTATTAGAAAGGATATGACTGACATAAGCCATGGTTATGAAGATCTTGGTCTCTTACTTAAGGACAAAATAGCCGAACTGAATACTAAACTCACCAAATTGCAAAAGGCTCAGGAAGAATCAAGTGCAATGATGCAGTGGTTACAGACAATGAACAAAACTGCAACAAAATGGCGTCAGGCACCTACACCTACAGACACTGAAGCTGTGAAGAATCAAGTTGAGCAGAATAAGGTATATTCAACGGGTACATTTACTGAAGACATGGAAGAGAACAGATTAGCATTCAGTACTAAGCCCTGGTGGTCAGCAGCCCTGTTCTTATTTCTTGTTCTGTAACCTTCAGCAAATAATTTGCCAGCTTTGTTTAATATGCCTTTCTATAGAGATTGATGATAGTAGTCACCTATTTTTTGCACTAAAATGTTATAAAGATGAGTGAACTGTTGGGTATAAGCAACTTTGCCATCTTTAATTCAGTTTCAGTCTGGGATTTTTACCGGTCAACTATTGGAAATGATTTATATAAGGGCTACATGTATTAGGGACCTATTCTGTCTAGTATAAAATGGGGACTCATGCTTTCCTTTTCTTTAATAGACAATGTGTCTTTCTCCAACTGTTAAGATTGGGAAAATGGCTTTACATGGTGTCAATAATAGTAAAAATGTCTACTTTGAACTGTATATTGTGTTCTTTAGAAAAGTTCTCTCAAATCTGGTAGCCTTTACCAAGACTGATTTTCTTAATTGCAATCTTACTGATGTCATCCTTCTTTTTTCCAAAGGGATTTGTTTGAGAGTAATAAGAAATTCTTCCTGGGTTGTGGGGATGACAGACATTACCTCCATAACTATAGCTAGCTTTCTTCTTTGTGATTCTTTTATCAAATAACTAAAGACTAGTTAGAAGAGGAGAGGAAAATAATAACCTGCTCATTCCAGGTCCTCCACCACTTCAACATTTAACTGTGGACTTTATTGGCCATAATAGAGAAAAAGAATTCTCTATCATGCTTGTGTTTTTGTCTTTTGATATTTACATACTTTAATGTAGTTATATTATTTTTTCCCCTTTGTTAGTCATTTGAAGCAGAACTGAAGCAAAATGTAAACAAAGTGCAGGAGTTGAAAGACAAATTGATAGAGCTGTTGGAGGAGAACCCGGATACTCCTGAGGCCCCCAAATGGAAACAGATGTTGACAGAAATAGGTATGTTTTGTTACTTACATCAGACTGCGAACAGAAGCTCAGTCTTTTTTTTTTTTTAAACCCATAATCTTTATCAGAAAATATCCAACAGCTTCACTTGTTCTTGGATTTGCTTTAATGTTTCAGAATCTAGTTTTGTATATTTAAAAGTACCATTTCAAATTATATTCTGCTCAATTGGCAAATTTTACCTGGCAAAGGGGGGTGGTATTTTTTTGCATAAAAATTCATTTTTATGAAGAAGGTAGATACTAATTAATAAAATGCTGTGCATTGTGTAAAATGTTTTCATTTTTTTTTGTATACTAGATTTTTGGTGTTTCTCATTTTTTTTTTTTGTGCATTTATTATATTTTAGACATTTCTTTTAGTTTATTTGTCAGGAAAGAAAGAACTCCCTTTTTCCTTGTGGAGTTTCTTCTGAGACTCTTCCAGCCTCTACTTTATTGTCTTCTTTTCTTCCACAATTGGTATTAAAAGTAGCTCCCTACAGAACTCTGGTGGTTTTAATTCTTTATCTAGAGTTATCCTCCCATATTGATCCTATCCCTATATAAACTGTTTCCTAGGTACAGAATTTTCTTCAGGAATTCTATTATCACTCCCTTTTCATTTTTATGATAATACGGAAAAAGAGTATAAGCCAATGACACTGATTTTCTCTACTTCATATTATTGCTTGAAAAATTCAATGAGTTTATGTACAGCTCAGATGAATAATAGCTGATATATAGTAAGGGGTATGTGTGTAGTATTATAAGAATTATTTCACTTCCAGTCATTTCATTATATTTAGCTAAAGATTGTCTTTCCTACAGACTCTGATACGCTGTGATAAATTTAGAAATCTGAACATATGTTTTAGTTTGAAAAAGGTCATCCTAAGGGATCTTAATGTTCAAAGGTCTATTTAATCCAATTATATAGACTCCTGTTACATTATAATGAATTTGTCCCTAATTCAGTGGGATATCAGAAAATATTTGGGGGAATATGATCAAGACATTTTAGAATAGGGGTAGGAGTGAGGAATGTATATTTCAAAAAGCTTCCTGATAAGATTTTGATATTTCTTCCTCTTAATTTATTGACCTTCTTTTGTCAGACTGTGTTTGACTAGAACAGCCATTTGAGTTATGTCATTGATAAAGTTTCAGGGTTGGGTCCTATTAAAATCAGACCTTTAGTATATCACACTAGATGAAAAAAAAAAATTTATCAGATCAACTACACCCATCAGTGAGTGCTTATTGTGTGACTTTTGTATTAAACTGCTGGTTAGTAACTCTTGGCTTCAGGAGCAGCCCGTCTTGAGGGTGGAAGAAGAAGAAATGCTTCCTAGCAGAGGATAGAACCCAGAGGAATTGTGAGTAGGTAGAGCATGTCAGACATGGGCCCTGTGTAAGCAGAAGCCTATTTGGATGATAAAGGTTAGATTAGAGGATTCATTTCAAAGTACAAACTCTCTAGGATGATTAGACTGAGGCCAGTTTATGGAAGGCCCTGAATGTCAAGCAGAGGTCTTCAGATTTTATCATCTAGGTGGTGAGGAGTTAAAAGTTTTTGAAGGATTTATGCATAGAAGTGACATATTTTAAAGTGATTATTTTTTTAGGGAAATTACCGTAGAACCACATGGATTACTGCTAAGAAAAACTTAATGGCAGGGAAACCAGTTAAAAGACTGGTCTGTAGTTCTTATAGATTTGGAGTAGCAGCAGCAGTATAACCTGGGAACTGGTTAGAAATGCAAAATTTCAGTCTCCACTTCAGGCCTGCTGAGTCAGTAACTCTGGGGTGGGGCCCAGCAACCTGTGTTCACAATCCCTTTGTAAGGTGACCAGACATCCCGCTTTTGGCGGGACAGTCCCGATTTTTAACAATTTGTCCTGCGTCCTGCTGCGTTTTAAAAAAGTCCCAATTTTTGGAGAGAATGCATGACAAGCTAGGGAATGGCGGGAGATAGACCAAATTTTTAATCAAGAACCCCCTCCCTCCCTGGTCAATGGTGTCCCGCTTTACCAATGTTAAAATCTGGTCACCATACCTTTAGGTGATTTTAATGTAGCTGTAGCTTGAAAACTGCTTGTCTGAGCAAACCATGTTGATGATCAAAATGCAGTGAGGGAGTAAAGGCATTCAAAATATAAAGGATGGGTTTAAATTAAGGTTTTAGGATCAAGAATATAGGAGAGTCATGAAAGAACATTGTCTATTATTGCATCTCAGTGGTATGGGAATAAAAATAACTTTTGAAAGAAATCTAAAAGTCAGAAAAATCCACCAATTTTGATAGTAATATATTGAGTTTTTCATTTGATGTGAGTTTAAAGGGTTGGTGAGATTTCCTGGTGTAATCTTTGAGCAGCTAGTTACTGTGCAATTTCAATAGAATATTGGGCATAGATATAAAAATTTGAGAGTCACTTGCATAGAACATTGAATATTTCATATTACAAAAAATGATTAATGTTCATTATTCTAGCAGATCAGTTATATCTGAATTAACATACTCTATAGGACTGAGGTGTTCAGGATTCTGTTTGCTTTAGGAATATTCTATACTCTATATTATCTTCTAAAATCATATTCAGATTTACTCTTCTTTTTATTTCAGTTGACACATAACCATCGGGACTGTAAAAGCTGTATCAATAAATGCAATTACTTATCTTATGTTAGATTTTAATCAACTATGTAAGAAGAGCTATAAAGGCAGAATGATAGCCATTGTATATCATTTTGAGTTACATCCTGCAGTCTTCATCCATACCAAACACCAGTTTTATCCTTCATCTTTTTCTTTTAGAGTCTAAATGGCAAGAACTCAATCAATTAGTAGTTGATAGACAACAAAAACTGGAAGAATCCTCTAATAATCTAACTCAATTCCAGACTGTAGAGGCTCAGTTAAAGCAGTGGCTAGTGGAAAAAGAACTGATGGTCAGTGTTCTTGGGCCTTTGTCAATTGACCCAAATATGCTAAACACACAGAGGCAACAGGTGCAGGTGAGTATTACTTAATAAAAAAAATGTTTTCATCATAAACATCTTATCATTGGATAGTAAGTGCTTTAACTGCTTTGTAGTGTATTTGTAATACCTCAGATGCCCATAGATACCATCCTGAAGTTAGTGGGAAATCTCAGAGAACCAAAACTGTGAGGCATTCTAGAGAAGTCTCTGACCCCATGAGTGGGTTAAGTCCCTTGATCATTTCAGTCATATGGCAGTTTGTGTGGGCCCTGTTATAAAGGGCCTTTTTTGAAGCATTAATATGATTGTATAAGTAATAACACTTTTATGAGAAGCTAGTATATGCTTTTTATTGTTTAGAAATTACTCCTTTGAGGTTTTATTTATTTTGATTGTGATCGTAGATAATGAAACTTGTAAAACTCATGCAGTATGGTCCTGACAGGGGGAGAAACAGGATAAGTAGAGGACAAAATAAAAAGGAAGCAGAGAGGGAGCCTCGCAACCCAGCGGGTTATTTAGACTACTCTGATTATAAGCACATAAATCCACAAGGGGAAGGAAAGATCCATAAAACTGAAGTAATAGCAGAAGCTTTCTTGTGGTTTCAGTGAGATTTCTTTATGTATAAGAAGTGGCATTAGGGCAGTAAGGCTGAGCCTAGCCTCCAAAATAACAAATTCATGCCTGTCCTTAATCTGACGAGGATGAAAATAAAAGCTGTAAATGAACATTTAGGGAGAAATAATTGCCCCCAATCTTGGTAGTCTCTCAGCAAAAGGTAAAATATTATATTTAAGAAAGGGAATCTTGGGATCATTCATTTCATAATGAGAACCTATGTTGAGTCATGATTTATTGGCTAAAACCACTATAATAAAGACTGAAAGGTCAGTAAATCTTATGTTTAAAAAAGAAAACCCTTTGCAAATCAAGGCATCATGAGTTAATATATTATAACACTGTTTTCCCTGTTCATTTCCTTTGGTGTAAAATGCAGTAGAATATTTCAAAAACCCTACAAAGCACAAAGTGCAAGTAGGAAGAAACAAGTTTGGTGTTAGTGTGATGTGAACTTGTTCAATAGCATGTTGACCATTGTGAATGAAAATTTGTACATGATTTTCAACCCCCCCACCCCCCCACACCCCAAACAAGTGAAAATAATGTATTCTTTTCGTATTCCCCTTAGGGAATTATTTTAGGCAGAACATTATCCCTGTGGAGCACAGTAGCACTTTGGATTAATTATCTGTAAAATAATTGCATTGCACTGGAAATAGAAAGGAGGAGAACAGTAACTAAAAATCAAAAATAAAACCTAGATAAATAAGGAGCATTTCTGTCCCTTTAGAAACTTACAGCTGTGTTTTCTATAATCATCTGGTAATTTATGTATTTATTTGCCCTCATTATCTCTTTGCCTTAGATTCTGCTACAAGAATTTGATACTCGGAAACCTCAATATGAGCAGCTCACAGTAGCTGGTCAGGGAATTCTGAGCCGACCTGGTGAACACCCTTCTTTTCACGGGCTTGTGAAAGAGCAACTGGCAGCTGTGACCCAAAAATGGGACAGCCTAACAGGACAATTGAGTGACAGATGTGAATGGATTGACCAAGCCATTGTCAAAAGCACACAGTATCAAAGCCTGCTGAGAAGGCTTTCTGATAAACTGAGTGATTTGGATAATAAACTCAGCAGCAGTGTGGCTGTGAGCACACAGCCTGACGCTATGAACCAGCAGTTGGAAATCGCCCAAAAAATGAAGGGGGAAATAGAGCAGGAAACAAAGCAGATAAAAGTGGCCCAGGCCCTCTGTGAAGATTTGTCAGCACTAGTTAAAGAAGAGTACTTGAAAGCAGAACTTAGTAGGCAACTAGAAGGCATCTTAAAATCATTTAAGGATATTGAACAAAAAGCAGGTTTGTCCATTTTCTTTTAAAACATGTATTTCCTAGAAATAGTGATCACTCATTGCCTATTGATACAAGCTGTTGCCAGGATTCTGGGGCCCTAAAGAGAATCTGCCCCCATTGAGTGAAGAGGAGGCTGCTGATGGGAATGCAGAGAGCAGTTGTGCTCATGTGTGCACGTAGCATTAGGGTCATTCTACACAGGTCATAGGCGGACCTTGTTGGCAAAACCCACTGAATGGAAGTTCATTAAAATTTCAGGTAGTTGAAATTGGTTTCTAAAAGATATAGATGTTTTTGCTGTGTGACAGTCTTATTTCACCTGAAAAACAGATGAATGCAGTTCTTTAAAAGACTTTGCATCATTCTCTCGTCTGTAGTCATTTTGGCTGTCATAGAAAATGGTTCTAGAGAAATGTGTGAAAGAGAAGCATTTGGCGCTCTTTTCCTCTTACTTACTGTGACTGCAGTTCTGTGACAGATGTGCCAGTATTTTGTCAGAGGCAGCAGTAGTGAGTTATTGGACTGCAGAAGGGCCTGCCGGAGACCAGCACATTTTACTGCTGTGTTTGTTCTGTTTGGAAAGTTACACTAGGTACCTTGTACCTAGTACTTACTCAGCTTATGTTTTGTAATTGCCTGGCTTTGTTTCTTGATCAAAGGAACCGTTTAGGCTTACACCTTTATTCTGACATGACATTGATCATAAATATTAGCTGTTAAGAAGATTATGATTACTGTTACTATTATGGACACTTTTATGTGACAGGCATTAAGCTAAGAACTTTACACGTACTATTACCTAATTGCCACAACAACTTCTATCAATTTTGCCAATTTACAGATGGGGAAACTGAGGTTCAGGAAAATTAAGAAATGTATCAAGGGTCACACAACATTCTACCATAATCTGACCAAAAATCTGATCTCTTAAAAAAATTTAAGAAAAAGAAAC